>CM039680.1:113032725-113326433 GCA_022537955.1 Schmidtea mediterranea
GTTCAGTTATAAATGGATTATTCAGTGTGATGGGTTATCAGTATTCAGAAGTTGATACCAAGTAAATATAGCAATGGATTTGGTTTCAATGAATTTGATTAATTATTTTAATTTACCTTTTGACCCTCAATTTACTTTTAAAAAATTCTTACCTTATGTAATTTGCCTACTATAACTGCTTTTAAAATTTTCAGCTTTAAAAATTACCCTTATGTAACTTAACTGTTGACTCTCTATTTAATTTTAAAAAATTCTTACCTAACCTACCATACTTTACTCTAGGCACCTTAGATTACTTTAAGAACCTTAATTTACTTAAATTTATTCTAACGTACTTTAAATTACTCTGATGTACCTTAATTTACTTTATGAACCATAATTTACTTAAATGTACCCCAATGTACTTAAATTGACTTTCGACCCTTTAATTTACATTAATTTACCTTAATGTACTCTAATGTATCTTAATTTACTAGAGGAACCTTAATTTACTCTAATATACTTAAATGTATTCTAATGTACTTTAATTTACTGTAATTTATCTAAATTTACTTTAATATACTCTAATGTATCTTAATTTACTTTAGACCCTTTAAATTGACAGCAATATTTTTAACTTTGTTACAACTTAATGTAATAATTTATTAATATAGTTTCGATTCGCTGTAATATTCATAGTTTTGATACAATTTACTGCAATATTTAATTACAATTTGATGAAATACTTTATTATTGTGACACAATTAATTGAAATATATTTTATCTTAGATGCAATTTGATTAAGTAAATTATCATTTCAATACAATTGAATGCAATATTTTCTTATTTTGTCACTTGATGAAATAATTTATTGTTGTAGTGAAATTTATTGAAATATATTATAACTTAAATGGGATTTGAATAAATAAATTATAATTATTAAATAAATATTTTGGTAAATTATTAATTATTTTGAATAAGTTTAAATATTTACATATATTTTCGAATTATTTGTGCAAACGGCTAACAATTAATTTTAACAATTAATTTAAACAAATAATTTAAATATTAAATAATTTTAATTAAATAATTAAAATAATTCTTCTAAACAAATAATAAATAATATTTCATTAAAACATAAAAAGTCACTTAATTTAAACAAAATTGAAATATTTAAACCCCCACATTTAAGAAGAGCTATGATGTTATACGACCTTGACCCCACGTGTTTTATGATGTAATATGTCTTTGTTCCTAGGGCCCTATGACATAATATAACATTAACATATGATGTAATAACATATATGATCATGTAATCATGCAAACTCCGGTGACTAAATAGTAGTGTGTGTGATAACATTACCATTACCAGTCCGATCTTTTCGTAATACACCCCCTCTAAAAGTGGTTTTAACAGCTTATAGTATACTACTCAAATGGCCATGTCAAGTTTCTCCTTCAACGACAAGCTGACAGATCCATCTATTGAATCACTATCAGACGACGTATCGGTTGCTAATTCTGGTTATTCTGTAGCTTATTTAAGTCCCCCATTCAGTTAAATCACAGTGTTGGGAATCGTTGATTTGCTGAGTTGCCGAAAATCCAGAGCAACTTCCAAATTTTTATATCACTGATGATCTTTGTGGAGGTAATGTAGTAAACTAGAAAGGGTTGTCTGTCGTTCGTGTCACCAAACATGCTTTCAAACGGACAGTCAAATCTGATATGCCAAAATTGTTAATCATGAACACTATAGCCATGTCGGCTGTCAAAAGAGTCATGTCATTTCGACACAACGCTTCTACGGCCAGTTTCACTGGTTCTAGACACGCTACAACCGACGGAACGGTGTTAAACTCCAAATCACTGATTTCAATTTTGGACTCTATATCAATCAGTGATTTCTTAATGCATTTTTTTAACTTCATGAAGCTTCCAAGAATTGAATGAAGACTGTTCCATCGCGTTTTCATGTCCAGGATCAATGGGATTGGTTTGCCAAACTCATCGATTGTATACTTTCCCAGCGTTTTATCGTTTTTTGTTGGAGAACGACGAAATAACTTGACAATGGTGCGTAATTTTGCATTTTACGGCTTCAAACTTTAATCAGCTCAATTTCGTCGTTCTTTTCATCCAAAGCGACTTCAAAACCACCAAAATCGTTCTCGTCATATCATCATCGGTGTAATTCCCATCATCAGTGTCGGAAGTGGTGTCAACGTCAACTCCGTTTCCTAAGACGTCAACGGCTTTGTCCTTTTTTCGGCTGTTTGTACAAGACGTCAATTACAGCTAAGTAAATGCCGTGAACAATGCAACGTTTTTGATTGCATATGGTTAGTCGTCCCACTTTCTGCATAACCAACGAAATGTCGGTTGTGATGCGCACAATGTCCCGGTCGTTATTCAAATGAAACTTCTGCATCTCTTGTTGCACAAGCTCAATATATTTTTCTGCAGGCAACGAGCCCATCCAGGAAAAGATTCAAAAAAAATCTTTCTCGGTGACCACGTTTAAGTATCTACGATTCTAATCGAATATCATTCTTCTAACGTTAGATTGAATCTAATTCCTTGAAACTGGAGAAGGGTCAGCTCACACTTCGCCATCTTTTGAAAGGCGTTTGCATAATCCAACACCATATTTCGAATTGTGGTTGCTGATTTTGGAACTTCAAACCCGCGAGCCTAGAGACACATTGTAAATTACACATAAGTGATGAACATACTGAAAGACAGTCCTTTAAAGGCAAAGAACATGTACAAAACCGCATGCAATCTGTTGTCTCGCTGATTCTGAAAATAGTCGGTAATTGCGGTTTTTGTTTACATGAGTGGTTGTACAACCGCTAACATTTGGTGCTTCCGAGTCTGTAGACAATTTTCTTTTCAGTAAAACAATGTTGTGGATCGTCTTCAGATGCGTATGTAAACCAGTGGTACTGCCAAAACTTTATTTCAGTATCTTTTAACATTTTTTGCCCAGGCTTGATGATTTTCTTCTAGCAAAAAATAAAAACACATGGAATTTACTTCTTCGCTTTCTTTAAAATCATGAAATTGTGACATGGTGACTTTGAAAATATCAAAAAAATAAAAATACAAGATTTATTTCCAAAATTAAATTATTATTAAATTCATTGCTTTGAAGTTAATCAACAGTTCAATTTTGATTCTTACCACTTATGCTAACGTACTTTACGTAAAAAACCTTTAATTTTTCAAGAAATTTAGTTTAAATCGCCTTCAAAAAGTATTCACAACAAAATTTATGACAGTTGCATAAAATTTCAAGAGTTGGCAACAGTGCGTACTTGAATTTTACGCGGATAAAATCATGAAACTGTTACATTTAATTTCCGAATACTCATTTTCTAGAGAAAATAAATCCAACGATAAAATATATTTTTTTAAATATCGAAATATCGATTTTGAGCCAAGCTAATTCCGATATTTCCGAGATCTCGGAATCGATACTATCGATATTGGATGCTCTAATTGCAATAGCTGATCTTTATGTAAACCATTTCAATGTTTTTTATTAGTTAATATTGAAAAAGAAGTTAACCAGAAAACTGCATGGTAAGTTTTCTTTAATTGATCTAGCCGGTAATGAAAGAGGAGCTGATACTAGTACTGCTGATCGTTTGACAAGAATGGAAGGAGCAGAAATTAATAAAAGTCTTTTGGCTCTTAAAGAATGCATACGAGCTCTAGGCAGAAAAGGATCACACCTGCCTTTTAGGGCAAGCAAATTAACTCAAGTAGGATAAAACATTTTCGACAAAATTTAAATGAAAGGTTTTAATTAAAGGTTTTACGAGATTCTTTTATCGGGGATAATAGTCGGACATGTATGATCGCAATGATTTCCCCGGGAATGACATGTTGTGAACACACCTTGAATACTCTCAGATATGCTGACAGGGTGAAAGAATTAGAATTGAGTAAAGCCGCAATAAAAGTAGATTCAGATGACGATAATAAAACAGGAAAGCTGACAATGAAAACTATTAAAGATCGAATGTCAAGTAGTGAAAAATCAGAAAGAAGAACTATTTTTAAACCTTCCAACCGAAGCAGTTCCGGCGATCACAAAGAGGTCTACAATTCATCAAATTTCAATGTAATCACTTTTCGGAAATCGGTTTTTATATTTCATTTTTTAATGTTTCATATTTAATAAAGTAATTATTGTTAATAAATTTTTACTATGGAAAATAATAAAATATGAAAACATGTAAGCCTTATCAGAATTTTCCACAATAACTGGAATCGGAACACAATGACGAAGATAAAAATCATTGTATAAAATGCTAATCAGTTTTATTATGGGATAGAGGAGAAATAAAATATAAAACTTTAAATTAAAAGAAATATTAATTTATGTATTTTCATCCTTACTTAAAATTGTCTTTTTTTAATTATTGAAATATTTTAAACTTACAAATTTTATTTTAAATGATAAATAATTTAATCGGAAGAAGTCAATTTTTATAAAACATTGAAATAAAAATTTTAATTGATACTACATTAAATTAAAATTCATTTTTTATATTTAACATATTATATCACCTTTAACCTTCAGTCTGTGCATAGTAAATTTTCCATAGTCTGTGCATGGGGTCAACCCAACCCCATATATATTTTAATGCTTTTTATGATCTTTTTGTTAAAAAATAGTCATGTTATTTTTATTAATTAATGAAAAAAACTTTTTTATTCAAAATATATAAGATTAAGATTAAGATAATTTAAATTATATTATATTACAGCAAAAAAATTTACCAGACGCATCGTCTGACATGATTTCGTTGTTTTCTTCTTCAAGCGAATCTATTACTTCTTCGTTGATACAATTTATGCAAACGGTTTTTATGTGTTGTGCAAGATGGCTTATTACAAACATAACATCTTGTTCCTGTTTTCTTATCAGCGGATAGAGGGCAAATATAACATCTTGGTCGCTTACTAACAGATCTATTCGCCGGTGTTCCTTCGGCTGTTGAACTCTGTCTAAGGTTTATTATATTATATCATATTTGCTGAACAGCGATTCTAACATTTTTTTTCATTGCCCGTGGGTTCGATATTCGGTTTAATATATAATCCTTCACCAATTGCATAGCCAGCTCCTTCAAAAAGATTTTACGTTCATTGCTTTTCCGCTGAATGAATAGTTGTGGATTGGCACATTTGTGCAGGTTATAAGCAGCTATACCTGTGATATCAATCATATTAAAAAATAAAACCATTGGTCATCGTTTGGTCTTTCTTTTGCAGGTATAGGTACGAACTAATTTGTCGAGTGTGTCAACTCCTCATTTCGTTTTATTATAGTCCAATATGATATTGGGTTTATTTGAATCGAATTCAACGCATTTCAAATCCAAAAAATTTTAATCCCGTACTTGCCTGGCTTTGATGGTGTATATTGTCTGAATGGACATCGGCCACGAGTTAATACCAGTTGTTCATCTTAGTTAAGAATGATGATGGTTTATAAGGTCCTTTGATATTTGCCAAAAACATATTCCATACATCACGGAAAACTGCTAGCTTATCTTCCTTCAAACGTTCTGCTCTAGTTTGATAATTGTCGAAGCGCAAGAATCGTAAAAGCTGCTGCACTCTTTGTAATGACATTGCAGCTCAATAAAAAGACGGTTGTCCAGATGGTATAATTCATTCAATCTTTCATCCCAGTTCTTATGAGCCCCAGCGTATATAAGTATACCAATCAATGCATAAATTTCGTTTGAATTTGTACCAGTGTTACTATTTATAGTGTAGAAATGCCGAGCTTTTCTATTTGTTTCGGCCACTATTACATTTATTAATGTCTCGGGAAGTAATTTTTTAAACGCGGCCAGATGAGTATTTATATTTTGAGCTGTTTCAACAGAAATTCCTTGTCTTTCTCTCAAGATTTGAAAGTCGCGAACTCTAGTTACATTTGGTGGACTTGCCCTCCATTTTCTTTTGTACTTTTTATTTTGCGCGTAATACCAAATTCCTTCTTCCACTTCAGCTTCTTCAGCAGCTTCTATATTTTGTACTTCTTGTTCTTCATCAGGTTCTATATTTTGCATTTCAACAGCAGCTTCATCTGTTGCTATATCGAAATCAGAAAAGTCACTATCAAAGTTATCATTTGCTAGCTCTTCATCATCAGAATCGATAATGCTTTCGAATAGATTTCGAATATGCTGGCTAGTTTGTCTTTTTCGGGCCATCCAAATTATTATATGCCTAGAAAATTAGACTAAACACAACAACCACAAAAATATATAAATATTCTCACCTTATAAAAATAGTCACCAAATAGTTTTTTATATGAATATATAATTATCTCAAACAAATTAATTTATAATAACAACACTTCTATTCAAAAATAATATTCACTGAATTTCAGTTTTTACATTTGAAAAAGAGACAACTTCTATAGATTGTTAGGCGGGAAAACATTGGGGTCAGATTTAACCCCAATGCACTAAAATATAATTAAATATCTTAAAACTATCGTAGCTACGTCATATTTAATGTATTTTTGATTATTTCTTTTGTAATGTGTGTGGAAAACCTTAGTTGAGGCAAATCTAGTTGCTTGACATAGTTTGTGTAAAAACTTATTATATCACTTATTACAAAGACTGGGGTCCATTTGACCCCAATGCACAGACTGAAGGTTAACAAAACTATTTTGCGAAATTCGATGAATTATGCATTATGAGATAAATGTATTTTTTTTAAAATAATACTGAATTAGAAATGTCATGTTTTTGATTAAAAGTTGAAAGCTATGGATAATTTTTAAGTTTCCATGATGTCGAATAATTACTTTATAATAACTAAGTAATATTGTTACATTCATTCATATGTTAATGCGTCATCAACTTTGGTTACCTAATTATATGATTACTGATGTATAAAATGTCATTTGAAAATGAAAATTAAAAGTGGTGAAAATTAAAAGAAGCTATTATAACGATGTATATAAGATCATTACACATAAATATGTTCTTTTTAATATTTTATAGCTTTCGACGTACATTTATCTCATTACACAATAGTAATTAAATCAATAATTTATTCGAATTTTCAAATATTGGATTTTTAAAGATGAAGGGAGGTCAATACCGGTTCTCGCAATCGCACTTAGTGTCGAAGATAAGCTTCTTGCAGTCAGAATAGATCAGGCCTGTGCAATTTTTTTAAATTATAATAAGGTCTGAGAGCCGCATAAGAATTATTTTTTTATAAATATTACGTTTTCAAAAAAATACATCATAAATATTTTGTTAATCTGGAAATAACTCACAAATTTACTTAAAGTCCATTTGAAAAGTTAAATCAAAGATTAATTTCTGAATTGAATTCTTAAAAGAGAATTTTTTAATTAATATAACATTAATCAATTGTTTTTTTTTAATTTATGAAATTTCCCGAAGGGCCACAGATTTGGATCAAAAGGGCCTCGAGTTGCACTTGCCTGGAATAGATTATTAAAAATTCATAAAAATACAAAAAATATTGCAATTAAATAAATTTTAGATTGAATTAAAATTTTCCTTTTGTGATTTTCTTACGATCTTTTTTTATGGAGTATAGCCATCGGCGTACTGTTGCCGACTCCCGTGAGCCCTTTGTTGGCAATACAAAAAATCGGCAATCAACTCTTTAAATGATCACATTGCTTAATAAAAATTAATCAAACAAAAATTTATTTTGATACCTTAATATCGTAATATGCATTAAATTTTCAAATGTACACATTTAATTATTATATAAATAGGCAGAAAAAAAATGTTTGTCATCAAATTATAAGTTTATGTATTTATTATTTTTAAGGATGTGGTTAATAATAATTGTTATATATTATTAATAATAATTTAAATTAATATATATTGTGAAAAATCGATCTAAACAGTCGAAATCTTTGTATTTGATTGTCGAAGCAAGAGATTTGACAATAAACCAGCACGTCCGTCACATTAATATTGTTTGGTGTAAATAATATTTGGACATTCTTATATTTAAGAAAATATTATGTCACTTATAAAGAAATCAGAGGTGAAACACAAAAAAAGTCCTTATAATTATATTAATTATAATTATTAATTATAAAACCCATCCATAATTATTATTATTTAGTTTTTATATTTTATGGTATTTCAAAAATATGGAATTTGTTTTACTTCCGCGAATATTTCACAAGTTGCAACTTGTATTTAATTAAAAGCAAGTCTGCTGTTACCGATTTACCTCCCAGGTATAAATATCTGGTAAAATTTAGTTACTGAGTAATTTTAATATATTTTTAGTAGTGGGATGTGCCACATCCAGCGCAGTACCCCCCCTCCTCCCGACTGAGAGAAAATTTTTCTAAGTCCAAAAGTACAAAAATTTTTAAGACAAAGACAATGACTCATTCAAGGTCATTTAAACAAAGACCATGACTCATTCACGAGCATTGGATGACTCTTCATATTTCTCAAGGTCATTTAAACAAAGACCATGACTCATTCAAGGTCAATGGATGACTCATCAATTTTTTTCAATGTCATTCAAAAGTAGGTCAAGGTCATTAGATGACACATCATATTTTTTCAAGGTCATTGAAACAATGACCATGACTTATAATATATATTTTTTATATTTATTTATTTTAATTTTATATACTTGAATTATTTGTTAATTATTTTATTATTTATTTATTTTTTAATTGTACTATTATTATTAAATTAAATTGTTTGTTTTAATGAAGTGAATTAAATAATTGTTTATTAATTTATTTTCACTATATTATTTATTTAATATTATTATTATTTTTATTATTATTATTATTATTATTATTTTTATTTTTATTTTTATTTTTATTAATTATTATTATTATTGTTATTATTATTATTATTATTATTATTTTTATTATAATTATTATAATTATTATTATTATTATTATTATAATTGTAATTATTATTAAAATTATTATTATTTTTTTTTTATTTTTAATTATTTTTTTTTATTTAATTATTTATTTATATTATTATTATTATTATTATTATTATTTTTATTATAATTATTATTATTATTTTTTATTATTTTTATTATTATTATTATGAATATTATGATTATTATTTTTATTTTAATTATTATTATTTTTATTATTATTAATATAGTTATTATTATTATTAAAATTGTTTTTTTATTTAATTAATTATTTAATTTAAATTATTGTTATTATTATTATTACTTATATTTTTTTTAATGATTTTTAATATGATTTTAATATGATTATTATTACTTATTGTTATTATTATTATTATTACTTATTATTATTATTTTTATTATTATTATCATTTTTATTATTATTATTAATAATATGATTACTTAGTATTATTATTAATTATTATTATTATTATTATTATTATTATTATTATTATTATTATTATTATTATTATTATTATTATTATTATTATTATTATTATTATTATTATTATTATTATAATTATATCAAGGTCATTCGATGAGTCAATATATTTTTTTAGGTTCATATAAAGTATGTCAAGGTTATTTAAATTTTTTCAAGGTTATACTATTTTTGAACATTTTTTAAATTTAATTTTACTATTTATTTTGATAAGTAGTGTTTTAAATACTAATATTTATTATTATTAATAATATTATTATTTTTATTATTATTGTCAAGGTCATTCAAATTTCCTCAAGGTCATAGTATTTTCAAACATTTTTAATTTTAATTTACTACTTATTTTTATAAGTAGTGTTTTAATTATGATTATTTTATTATTAATATTATTATTTTTATTATTATTACTAAAATTATGATTTTTTTTCCCTCAAGTTTTCATTATTATTATATAAAATAAATTTTCAACAAAGTATAAATAAATTTTCAACAAAATATGGGAGGCAGAGGTTATAAAATTATTTCAATATTGAATAGAAAAATGAATATATGTGTATGTATATAATTTAATTAAAAATATTTTGTTCATATGAGGCTTTTACATGGTTTTCAATAGTTTTTCAAAGGTTTACTAAGATGATCCATAGTATGTAATGAATAGAAAAAGTTACCGTGCGCAATGAACAAATGTATAGATATCCATGATTGATAGCCATAAACACGAATATCATATTTATTCAAATATATAACTAAATATCAATTTTATCTATACATTTTGACTTTATTAAAACAAATAATTAAAGTATATAAAATAAATAAAAATAAATAAATAATATTATTGACTTGATTAAAACAATATTCACTTCATTATAACAAACAATTAAATTTAATAATAATATAATTTAAAAATACTTAATATTATTGACTTGATTAAAACAAATAATAAAAGTATATAAAATAAAAATAATTAAAAAATAAATGAATAATGTTATTGACTTGATTAAAACAAATAATTAAAGTATATAAAATTAAAATAAATAAATATAAAAAATATATATATTGTGAGTCATGGTCATTGTTTCAATGACCTTGAAAAAAAATTGATGAGTCATACATTGACCTTGAATGAGTCGGGCTCTTTGTTTAAATGACCTTGAGAAATATGATGAGTCATCCAATGACCTTGAATTAGTCATGGTCTTTGTTTAAATGACCTTGAATGAGTCATTGTCTTTGTCTTAAAAATTTTTGTACTTTTGGACTTAGAAAAATTTTCTCTCAGCCGGAGGGGGAGGGGGTGTACTTTGCTGGATGTGACACATCCCACTACTATTTTTATTATTCTTGCATTTACATTTTTCGGACTTTTTATGACAATTTTCTAGTTCAATATTTCAAAATATTTATTTTAGTTGTATTCGTTTTAAATATGCTAATTCCAAATATATAAAATTCCAAAATTATTCTATTTTTTATGACAACATAAATAAAATCAAATGAACTTTTTTTATTAATAATTATTGATATTATAATTATTAATTGATATTTTTTATAATTATAATTTTTATTATTAATAAATTATATTCCAAATATTGTTAATTTTTGGATATTTATAAAAAATTAGAATTCTTTTTTTTATTAAAACTATTTTTTTAAATGGAAAAAAATTATAGAATCATATCAGTGAATTTATTTATCCAACTAAAAATTTATTTAAGTAACATAATTATAATCATTAAATAAACTCAATTTTTCAAGAGAGTAGAAGAAATAATAGAAAAATTTCTATAAAATCATTTTTCTTTAATTTATCGATTAATGCATTGAAACAAAAATTTGGCATATACAAACAAAATATGGAAAAGTAAATTTCTTCTAACAATCAAAGTAAAAAATTTAACATTTAGCGAGATTAGATTTTTTAAAGTGGAATGAAAAATAAGAAAAACTTTTTTTTGAAAGAAAAACAATTTTAGAGAAAACACCAGAAATCGAAAATGTTCGTTTTGTTTTAATACAATAATATAAATCTCTAGGGTTTCTATAAAACATGATATCTACATTTTCTGTTATTTAAATCTCTTTGGTCTTTAACCCAAACAAAACTAAACACTCATAATACAGATTCAACTCACGGTTTAAAAAATACACAGTTTTGTATCAGCTGTACTCTTATTTTTTAGGGTTGGCTTATAAGTGGATTACACACTTTTTCTATTTTTCTGTTCCAAAAGAAGGGGGTCGGCTTATGAACGAACGGGCTACAGAACAAGAATATATCCGGTACTTTGAGTTTGTTCTGATAGTTTTGTAATTCTTAATTAAATATATTAAATATAAAATAAAATGAACTTTGCATTACCGTCTCTTCTTAGCCTATTTGGTAAGTTGTGAAGTTTCTACTTTAAAATCATTAAATTCTGCTTAATACACAGCAAATATGTGAATTCAAAAATGCGGCATTTGCTGAATAAATTGTAAAATAAATTTATTATTTGCTTTATTTTGATAATTTTATTTTTATCGATTATTTGTTTAATGAATTAACTTTCTGAAAATACTCATAAGCTGGCCGAAATTAATGAAAAATAAGAAATATTAATTTAAATTTATTTTGGTGCATTTTAATTATTTAAGGAAATCTAAATAATAAAATGAATTCATCAGAAAAATTCAGTTTTCAATAGGAAATTCATTTTAAATTTGCTTTGTTAATTATTTACAATATTACATATATTTATTGTTTTAATGAAAAATCTGTAAGAATCCCCAATCTTTTATATTTTCCTCATTATCTATTTTTTTTAAAAAAAGATGAACATTTAAAAAATAATTCCGGATCCGAAAACAAAGTACAAAAATATAAAATTACTATGTATTTAAATAAATAATTAAATAAACATGACAATGCTTTATTTAAAGAAAACGCTACTCAAACGCACCCTTTTGACGGTATATTTATACATTTTTACTGTCATCATCAAGAGGGATAGAATTTTGTTAATTTTGTTAAGATATTAAATTAATGGATAACTCCCGATCCAACTTCTCGTGTTCAATAATCAAATAAGATAAATCTTTATTCGCAATTCTCGATACGGGTAGACACCCTAATGGTATCACAGGATAAGTCACATTGCAATCTGGCTGGATTTATTTAATTATTTTTCCCGTTCACTTTCTTTACTTGTAAATGTTTAATTTTTTCTCTCTTCGACCGACTGGCAACTTGTTTTGCTGCTTAATCATTTATACCTCTAGGTTGCCCATTAATTTGGATTAATTTAAAAAAACGATTTGTAACTGGTCGGACAATTTATTGTATCCTTTTCCCTAATCCCGTGCAACAACGTTTAGCTCGGCGGCCCTTGATTAACGGGTTCTTATAAAATAATTTTATTAATTAATTATTTTGTTTTTGGGTTCTTGGCTCTTCAATATATTTCCGATTGATTTCAAATTACTTTATTCGTCTTAAACATTAAATTTTTTACCATTTATCACTTTTTCACCCACAAAAATATCAATTTTTAATGGTTTTCAAATTTTTAATTAATTTTAATTGATTTTTATAATTTCGAAATTTTGTATTTTATTTCGTGTAACATTTTTTAACCGCAACAATTTCAAAAAAATATATTTTTTATTAATTTTATTTGGTTTAAATAATAAATTATTTTTCAATTTTGACTATCTTCAACAAATATGTTTCAACATAATTTTATTTGAGGTTTTTAATTTTTACCATTTTATAATATTAATTTTAACAAACTCTGTAAATAAATTTAGAATAAAAATTACAAATTTAACTTAAGAATTAAATTAAAACAATTCACGTTTTTACAATTTACCACCCAAACTATTTACAAACATTCAAAACACTTGTTCACAGCATTTTCCCTCATTAATTTTAGGATCCAATGAATTTATCAAAAACTTTTAAAACATTTTGAAATAAACATGCGTATTTTACTCATTATGTTCACTAATATTAGTTGATCATTTCGGTTGAAATTGTTCACGAAATTGAGTACTGAAATGACAAGAAATTTCTCCCAATATATGTTACATTATACCCTTTACATATAAATTGATAAACGAGATATTAACACAATCCAACCTTAGTTTTTGACTTATTAATCAACCTTTTGTGCATCTTACGAATTAGGAACAATCTTTAAATCTAAAGTTCAGAATTTCTTAGATTTTGGTCTTAAAATCTGCAAAACCTTCCGAATATGGCAATACCAACACAAATTTAGATTCATCATACTTACATATAATATTGATATTATTTACATTAGCACGCGATTTATAGCTACTAGTCAAATTACACTCAGTCGTTTTCAAACATGCAATCAGAATTTGAGTGTAAAGATAGTTTGGGATTCTCAATTGGGACATGTTGAAATAGTAAAGAATTTCAGAGCAATTAAAAACAAAGATTTCGACTAAGATTTTTTAACAAATACTAAAGAAATTATTTTGTTATGTTGAGCTTTTCATAAATCAAAAGATAAAAGTGAAAGAGTCAGAACACCACTCTAAAATATGATTGCTGTGTTTGATTGTCCAGAATGTGTACATTAAGAGAATGGATCCAATTATATAAGCAAGTTAATTAGAGTATTACAACTAAACAAAGTGTTTCATCACTATATTATCTACAATATAATGGATTAATAAAGAATTTATTTAAAAGAAATAAGAAGATGTAGAGCTTCGAATGATATTTGATTAAAATGGAATCAAAGTCACAATTCAGTAAATATCTTTATTTTCCCCATACGAAGTTCCTTTAGACCGACAAGAGACATAGCTACGGGACATTTGCCCCCTCCAAATAAAAATATTTGACACATTTACTTGTGTGTTTTATTCGTGTAAAATATTTTTTCTATTATTCCGTGTGAAATTTTAACATTGCTCAATTTCGCCCTAGCTACGCAACTGAGGTTGATGACCACGAAATGATACTCAATTAATTATTGAATCACTTGAAATAAATTGACTATTCTTAAAATACATTATTCTGCATAATCAACTTATAGTATCTCAGTTACACCTCCTAAAATATTTTAAACTCAATATTTTAATAAATCAAATATTATATTGCGTTATTTATTCATTATTTTATAAGAATAGATATTTTATTATAATTGTATCATATTGCCATATATTTTAGGATGACACCGAACTCTCTCGGGGAATGGTGGCAAGCCAAATTACGAGGACAAGCAATCCTAACCTTTTATCAGAGATAAACTATGAGCATAATCTGCTGATTGAAGTTGACAATTTTTAATCGGTTTTAAGAATGATTTCAATTTAGATGTTACCAAAATGGATACAAGAACATAAAAAGCTCTATTCGCTTACAAATCTTCCAAATTACGACTCAAAAGGTATATTTTTTGTTTATTGAAATTATTTTTTTTATTTCGGTCACAAAATAAATTTCATTTCATTTCATTAGAAATTTGGAGTATTTTCCACATTTTCCACATTTACTATTGGTCTATTTATTATATATAATTTATTTTAGTTGTCAATTTAATTTTTTTTAAATTTATTTTTTATAAATTGATATTTTTTTATTCATGATCAATTAACACAAATATTTTGAGAAAATATTTATAATGTGGTCTCATCCACTGACAAAACACAACGCAAACTTTAACAAGTCGAGTTTAAAATTCCTTACAAAGATTTACACCTTTCTTCGAAAAGCACAACTTTTCCAGAAATATTAAGCTTGTATAGAATTACAATGTTTCTTCTCTGCTTCATTTTAAAGTAAATAGATGTATTTTAAATTTTGAAAATTCAATTTCATATTTTGCAACATACCCTTCACAATGAGAAAGTCTTATTTCCCGAAATTATAATCGACTTTCAAAACTGGAGCTCATCGCTGTCGTTTTTTCCTTCCCAGATGATGTTGCTGTTGAATCTTTTTGATTTCCATGTAATTTTCTCTTATCTTTCTCCATTTTTCACTTCTCTGAAAGCATTGGTGCTTCAAATATCCTACTTTGTGGCATTTCACATTCTGACATTCTGCACTTTTATGGGCCTCTTCAAAACATACTCCAATGATAAAATATTTTTAATTATTTGAATTTTGGTAAGCTTTTACTCCGTATACCTTGCTTGTTGAAATTGAATGGTTTCTTCGTGTATTCTCTGTTCTGTCTCGATTCGCCGACAGTATATCTCTTTGTATCTTTGTGGTATTGATAGTGCTGAAATATTTGAGGCTTTTCTGACTACCTTTGATATCTTCTACCGGTTCTCATGAATGCTATTGATCTATTTTTTCGATCTAATTCTTTTATTTGACCTTTTTGTGTTTTTTTAATTATCTTTTTCATTTCCACCTCCGAATCTATATTCATTCAACATTTTGGTCTCCCACTGCATTTAATATAAGAATGTTTTGAATCTTCTCTTTATTTAATTCGTATTTCAGAATTTGTTACGCTTGTTTCGCTATTGTATCACATGATTCATCTACAGAATCCTCACCTTATTTTGTGCTTCACTTACGTTTCCATCAAATTCATTGATTTTCTGAAAGCTGATCTCATCTGTCCACATAACTCTGATTCTCGTCGGTGCTGTCAAATTTTTTATTGCCTGCGTTGATAAAAAGTCTTTGTTAAATCTCCATTTAAAATTATCAGCTATTGACATTAATACGAAAAATCTCTTTGTTTGTTTGATGAAATCTTCGATGCTTGCTCCCATTTCGAAGTTTCCAGGTACTTTGATAAAATTGCGCATCATGGTCGCAATATTATTTATTTGATTTTGCAAAATTGATAGAATCCATAAAATAATAACTAAATAATAACTTTCTTTTTCTATTTATCAACAAACTCAATATTTAAACAATGATATCCGTTTTGTTTTTATCAAAAATTACTTTTAGAATTTATTTGAGGATATTTTAGCAAGCATGAGTTAATAATTGAATAAGGAATATTAATACATAAGCATTCGTTAAAAAAATCTTAAACTAAAAATTTACTTGAATCGCCTACCGTTAAAAAAGGCTAGAATGGTCATACTATAACCAAAGATTATTTTTGACTCTAGTTAAAAAACCCTAAGTATTTCTTTCGATTTAAAAGCCTAAGAATAATTCCTAGATTAAAAAACCTAAATATGAACTCTCATTATAAAGTCAGGTATTTTGCACCGTATTGATAAATGGCTTGAAACATTCACCAGTATAATTCTTGGCCTAAACATTGAAACATGTAATAATTAACTTAAAAATGGATTTTTTAAGGGAGAGGGGTTGAAGGTTTTTTAAAAAATTTTCTTTGTTTTAATGAAGTGAATTTTTAATTTTAAAAATTATTTCTAAAATTAAATTTATAATTTTCAATTCTTATTTCAAGTTTTCATTAAAAACAAATAAACTATTTTTAATCAAAAGTAATTATTTTTCTTCAGTGAAAAACTTATAAAGCCTAAGTTCTTCAAAGAAAAAGAATTTATTTTTCGCTACTATAAAAGAATAGATTTGAATAAACTTATCACTTAAAAAGTTTTAAGGTAATTCATTGTTTGAAAAATTATAAAGTCAAAATTAACTATAATAAAATTTCATACCAATATTTGTCATGATTAAAAATCATTTCTACCAATTAAACGAATAAAACTTTATTAAAAATTCTTTTTAATTAAAAAACTCAACCTTTTAATAAATAAATACTTTTCATCAAATAAAAATAGTAAATAAAAAGATTATTTTCAAATATTATTTTAAAAATCAAAATTCTTCGTAGTCTTCATCAATATCTATATTCAACCAAATAAACCCATTAAACATACATCATTTGGATCATATTTACCATATGTAAACCATGTTTCAACGGTTCCCTTAAAATTATCATGAAAATCTGAATTTTACCAATAAAAATAACTTTTCTTTAAAGTATTATAAAACTGTTATCGAAACCTAACATTTCCCCCCTTAAAATCCTCACATTTTGATTCTGTCAACAAATCCTTAGCAAATAAAAAACTTCAAAAATGACTAGTTGAATAAAATCAATGTTTTACACAAAAAATAATTAAATTTCACTAAATTATTGTAAATTCACCAAATACATACTATATTTACTCATTAATGGTTTGCTCAAATAATAAAATTAATTAGTAAATCAGGTATAAATTCAGTAAAACATTAACAGAATTTAAATTTGAATTTAAATTTGAGTTGAACTCAAAATTTAAATTTGAATTTATATTCTGAGATCAACTAAAATATAAATTATTATTATTTTTGTTCAAATTTTTATTCGTATTTTTACATTACAGACATTTATTTTAACTGAAAGTTATTGCAGTTATAAATCAATATAAATTCGAAACATTAATTATAAATAAAAAAATCGTTGATGCGTGAAACGAAATGTGAATAAAATGTCATAAACGGCTAGACGTCTGATTTTAGAACTAAAATTGAACAATAAAATCAATTTATTTCTTTCAAATTTTAAAGAAACGAGAAACATTCATGATTTACCAGAAATTTTATTTTTATTTCTATCGCTATTTTTAATAAATTTTCAACAATAAAAATTAATCAATGACACTGATACAATAATCAATAATAAGTATAAAAATCAATTACCTAATTTTTTGATTGATCAATAAATTTGAAAGATTTGAATTTACATTCACACACACACACACACACATATATATATATATATATATAACAGAAATAACTAAAAATATAAGAAATTAAGTAATTAATTTATAACATATTACTTTTAAATTTTAAATTTAATGATTTTTTGAAAATAACGTCTGGTTCAAATATATATTATAATTTAAGTTCCAATAAATATTTAAAATAATGTGTCAACCTTAATTATATAATTTCATGTAAAGTTTTTTCTATGATATCTATTGAAAACGTAATCCTAGACAGTATTTGCACTAATTTGTACCATTGGGATCACTTGAAGACCTAAATATTCAGGATTAAGAAAAGATATGCAGGCATTCATATAAGAATAAATGTTTTAATATTATAGCATAAGGGTTTAAACAAAATATATTAACTGTCAAATATGTCACGTTGCCTAGTAGAAACAAAGTTACGGTAACATTTTAATTTGTTATAATATTAGTCAATCATGGACTGACTCATATTTTATCAATGAAACTGAGTGTATTTGCACGAAAAATACGTACCGTAAATTGATTGATAAATGTTTTTTTTACTTTGAAAAAATAAATACATTTAACTCATGGAGAATATTATCTTTATTATTAATTTTAAGAATACACAAATAAATTGGAATCATTAATTCTCAAAAATATCGGAAGGCTCTCAACATTAAAAGGTAATAATTATTCAATTTTTGTTTAAACCATTGTAGTTTCCTTTATGTTAACCTTTTATACTACAATTCCTCTCTTCTAAAAATTATAAAATCCGGCATGAAGATAGTGACAATAGAATATCATTTATAAGGCAAAATAATTTTTCATAAGTAATTTTATTAATTTCCTTTCCAAGTAATTATCTGCTTGCCAGCTCCGTATCTATTACATTTCACGATGAAAATTATACCAAATCTTTTGATGTAGCTAAATTTAGGGTCAATGGTTACTATAGAACCGTATGAAAACCATCGCAACAAGTAAAAATATTAATTCAAGGTCAATTTCACGACTAATTATGTAGCTCAAATATAAGTAAAATAGGTCAAGTGTAGAAATAGTTCACATTCAATTAAAGTAAAAGTCAAGGTTAAGGTTAATTAAAGGTCAAAAAAAGTAGCTGAAATGGATTTTTTAAAATATTAATTAAGTAGGTCAAGAATTAAATTTTTAATTTAAGTAAGCCATAAATAGTCTTCATAATTCAGGTATAATTTAAGTATATCATAATATCTCTAAAATATATATATAGATACAGATGTACATATAGATATAAGTTTTTTCTTTAGAAAAATTATATATTTGACTTATTTGGACTATTAAACTTATATGTAAAATACTTGAGAATGTTTCATAACTTTGAATAATACAGAAGTATATATATTATAGGATTCGGGAGCGTCAGTAACATGCATAAGCAAGAATTTATGAGAGAAAATAGGCAAAACAGACCTACAACGTTGTGCTATACTATTATGCGGAGTAATTTTAACTGGAGGTCGAGAATGAATGTTATTAATGAATACCAGCCATATGTGAAATCAGGTGACCAAAGTTATTACAGTGGTTGTTATAAGAGATTAAATCTGAATTCATAAATATTATTGATACCATGGAAGAAGTTGGAAAAAAGTGGATGAAGATCAATAATATAGAAACTTCATTTATAAATAAAATTCACACTGATGAAGAAAAAATAAACAACCTCTGATTGCGTTGACAAAAGAGAAGATAGACATTGAAGAAATGAATTTAAATAAATAAATAAAATTATTTTCGGGATAATTTTATTTATTTATTTTTATTTATATAATTTATAGCATTCAACTAATACAAAACGATCTCAGAAGTTAGAATACTGGTTTGTGAAATACACTTAATGTTTAATTATCATTCACTGGATGATTAAAGATCAAGATGTAGACTGTATATTTACTTTAACGTTGCCTTTCGAGAGAAATGCTTCTCCTTTAATGGTGGTCATCAGAGTGACATATTCTTAACTTGGACAACTTGTTTCACAATTCCCTTTCAGGTTGAAACTGTCAGATGTGATTTAGCCTCATGAATCCAGTGCTACCAATACCATGTCACTTTTTTGTCACTTTTGTCATTTATATTGCCAAATTTATTTTCGTAACAGTAGGGTTGATTTACTCGAAATTATTTCCATTTTTTTTTAATTTTGAGGAAACATTAAATAACATTTTTGAACATAATGAAGCAAAATTGACGAAAAATATATCATAGTAAAAATTATAATTTATCACTTTTATTATTAATTAAAACTCCATTGTCAACGAATTTGATTTTTGTTAAAAAATGACAAACCTTTTTCATTAACCTAATATTTATTATTTGTTTAAATGAATTAAATTGTTTCAGTTAAAATGACAAAATGGAACATGGGCAACAAATCCGGAGACACGAATACCCATAACCATTTGTCAATTAATAAAAACAAAAGCAAACATTGAATATTAAATTTGTATTTTATTCTTATTAGATTGAATTGTATTAATCTAAATTTTACTCATTTTTGTACGAATTATAAACTATGTGAGTATCAAATTCTTACTCTAATTTTCCCTCCATGGCCGACCCCAGTGAGAAATTAAATGGTCGTTCTCAGTTAGACTGGGGCTCCGGTGGTTTCCAATTTCACCTGGCGAAAATATCATTTGTCCATAAATTATTATGTTTTTTCTTGGAAATTATATCCTATTAACTTGTGTTTCATTTAAATAATATGTTATTAATTTGATTTTTTTTACTTTTATTTATTGTCAATTTGTATTATTTAAAAAATCGTAATTATATTAAATAATGAGTTAAAATTTAAAGTTGGATTTCATAAAAAAAAATCAAAATGACAAGTGATATTGAAGTTATGATTTTATGTATTATTATTTGTGTAATAATAATAATGATAATAATAATGATAATAATAAATGTCTTGCATTCTTTAATAAATGTTATAGAATGTTTTTAATGCTTTTTTCGCTGATATTGTTTTATGAGTATTTGAAAAAGTAGTAAATGAAAAGTAATTTTTCTTTAATTATTCGTTAACGCAGAATCATTTTGAAAATATGATTAAAACGATATTGTGATAATATGTCTGAGGGATTACAGTACGCAGATCGTATCGGTGAGATGAAGGGGATTTTGGTGGTGCAGCAAGTCACTGAAGGCCATAATCTGAAATATATTTAGTGAGTTTACGTGTTCGCCTGTTAGGAAATCGCCGGTTGTCTCGAAGGCATTGAACATTTGGCATGGCTGGGAGTGTTGTCAGTTGTTCCGTGTTTTCTTCATCTATGTGATACTCTTTTGTGATATTATTATAAGGTAGTTCATTATATTCAAAGGTGCAAAAAGGTAAATTTAACCTGGAGGGGTTGACCATGACGTGTTAGATGTCAATTTCTAGTTTCGCTGTTTTTTACACGATGCGGAGTGTATCTTTGTATTTATGTTTATGGTTCGTAGAGTCGGTTGTTCTCGTCCATGCGTGGGTTGCAGAGGAAAGAGACTGTTGTATATATGATAGTAGATGGTTATTCCACCGCTAGACCATGTCACCGCTGGACCAAATACCCCCCGGGTAAAAAAATTTTAAGACAAAGACAATGACTCATTAAGGTCATTGAAACAAATACCATGAGTCATCCAAAACAATTTTCAAGGTCATTTAAACAGAGACCGTGGCGCATTCAAGTCATTGGGTGAGTCATAAAAAATTAAGGTCATTTAAACAAAGACCATGACTCATTCAAGGTCATTGGATGAGTCATCATATTTTTTCAAGTTCATTTAAAAGTAGGTCAAGGTCATTCAAATTTTATCAAGGTAATAGTATTTTTAAACATTTTTTAAAATTTAAATTTACTACTTATATTTATAAGTAGTGTTTTAATGTTTTTTAATTTTTATTATTATTATGAGTCATAATATTTTTTCAAGGTCATCCTATTTTTCAATGTCATTCAAATTTTCTCAAGGTCATAGTATTTTTAAAAATTTTTTAATTTAAATTTACTATTTATTTTTATAAGTAGTTTTTTAATGTTTTTTAATTTTTATTCTATTATTATTATGATTATTATTAGAAGTTATTAATAATATATTATAAAAACAAATCAGCAACAAAAACTTTTATTATAAAGAAATAATTCTACTATAGTAATATTGTCGAAGAGCTTTATTCAAAGCCCATTCTACACACTTTCGATATCGGGAAGCGCAGCAATGACATCCATCACCACATGCGTATTCCGGTTCCATATCCTTTAACATTTTGTTTTGTTCGATATCCCATAGGAACTCATCGATTACAGAAAATATCCATATAGACGTATAATTAAGGACCAAGTCTGGAATTATTGATGGTGGCTTATCCTTCAATATTTCATGTATATCTGGATAATAGAATTCCAGACGTTCTTTGATAACTTTAAAACAGAGCTTCTTAAACTTTTGTAATTCACGACCCCATTTATGATTGCGAGTTTTTTGACGACCCCATACAAATATAAAAGAAAAATAAATTTATATTTTTTTAAAATTCCTATAATATCTTCTAATTCTAATTCATAGTAAATGTTATTCAAGTTATTACAATACTCTTAATAGAAATGCAGGTACAAACAATCTTTCCGAACTAGAAGATTTTATGATATATTTATCCACGATAATTGTTATTTTATCTTTATAACAATAATTTTACAAGTTAAAAAACATTTTCTGTTAAATTGTATTTTTATCTCTCGCGACCCCAGAATTTTGCTACGCGACCCCAAATAGGGTCGCGACCCATGGTTTAAGAAGCCCTGCTTTAAAATAATCACCTACAAAATAGTTCATATTAATAATAATAATGTTCAATTTCGTTAATAGCTTGAACTGTGCTTGGTACATTCATTTTAATGATAAAAATTGAAATAACAATTACTTTTATACTAATTTAAACCAATGAGAAGTTAAACACGCACAACCTTTTAGCTATAAACAATAAATATTAATTTATATAGATTTGAAAATGATTAAAGAAATTTTAATAATAATAATATTAGTTGTTAGTTATTTTAAAATGGCTAACTCTATTGTTGTAACCGTTCAAGGTAAAAATTCAACAAGATGTGTATGTCCTGATACAGCAGTGTTGATGGATATTTTGTATATGGTAGATAAAATTAGATATTTGAAAACTCCAGTCAAATGATTATCTTAAAGAATGAGTAATTTAGAAGTCCGATTTGAACTCGCATATGAAACTTTAAAAAGAGCTCGGAACGCAATATATGATGATATTTTATATCTAAATCCGACCATAGGTATTATCAAAAATGAATTAAGAAAATCAATATTAGAATTGAATAAAAATCGTAAACTTAATGAAAAAATCATGAATCAAGTTCAATATAGTATAAAATTTTATTCTAATAATACAACTGATCAGTTTAATCGTATAATGAAAGAAGTTCAACAACCGGTTAACAAATTGAAAGAAGTTAATGTTAACAGTGGCAACAAATCATCATTGTCATTTCCATTATTTATTTTTACATATTTTCTTAAATAAAGACATTGCAACTTAAATGCAATGTCCATGCATGATTCTGATTGGTCCAATTTAGTATAAATAAGCTTACACTTCCAAATATTTTTATAAAATCACAGAAACTAAATTTTTTATAACTTTGTTGAATGAGCTGGTTGCTAATAATAGAGAAGAAACATAAAATTCATGGTAAACCGTACCGAGAAAATCGTAGAAGACATCCCATTTGATTATGAAAAAATTCTTAATTTGGCAACATTAGAGAGAAAGAAAAATTCATTCCAATCGATATTTAGTTACATGTTTGGTGAAAATAATAAATGGATGCGAATAATAGTAGGATTAATGTATATGAAACACATGATATTAAAATCTGGATCCGACTATGAAAATTATTTCCAATGGTCTATAGAGGTATATTACTTTATATTGTTATTAATTTATCATTATTTAGGTGATAGAAACAGAAATTGATCCATGGGTAGAAACAAACGGTGGATGGATAGCAATTATTCAATTATCCGCAGAAGCCAAACGTTCCCATATTTATATTACAAATTGCAAATTTTTATTAAATCTATTAACTTGAGCATCGGTTTTATATATATGTATAAAAGTTTATCATAAATTTTAATAAATATTTCTTTGTTATTATTATTATTAATAAAAAACTACATTTTAAAGATTTATTGATTATTACATGTACATTCTTCATCACCACAATATTCTATCATAATATTTTCTATAACATGGTCAACACAATTCTTAAATTCGTTAGGCTCAACTTCATCTTCATCATTAATAATTTCTTCATCATTAATAATTTCAGTATCAATAACTTCAGTATCTTCAGTAATTTCAGTATCTTCAGTATCATTAATAATTTCATCATTATTAATAATTTCTCCATCATCTTCATCACTCTGACATCACAACATGAATTTTCTTTACCGAATGCTTCAACTAGAGTCAACATATCTCTAATTTTTACACCGGTTATTTCTTCGAGTTTAACACATAAAATGTTTATTAAGTATTCCAAACAAAAATCAATTAATTATTTTATATTTTACCTTTTTCAGACATCATTTTTAAACAATTTTAAAACTAATTATAATTTTGTTTATAGAAGATGTTGTAAATAAAACAAAGAAAACATTAATACATTTATTAACATCCACATTAAACACTAAAATATACATTAAAATAATTGTGAAAGTCTAGCAGTAACAATTTGCCATATTGGAGAAAGCACATCATTTTGATAAGCTTTATATCCTTGTATTGCTATTGTTTTCCTGTTCTTTGAATCCTATTTCTGTAAATGCATCATAATATCTGGTATATTGACTGGTGAAGAATGCATTTTCATTACATTTTAAATTCGAATTAAAATCTTTTTGAAAACCGTATCAATATACTTGATATCTATCATTGAGAGTGTGCCAGCGAGAGATTGAAATTGAGTTCGATGGAGTTTGACAGGATTTGACAATTGCATATTGATAGGCTCCGTTAAGAAATACATTTTATAATTGTGGAACATCTGAACTGGTTGGAGATTGATAGCATTGATTTTCTTGGTCATGTTTGATTTATGAGCTTTATAAGGTGGTAACGAGCTTTTATACCCTTGACATATACTGATTAACCAATCAGAATCATGCATGTACGTATTTCTATTATTATTATTATGATTATTATTATTATTATTAATTAATTAATTTTAACAAAGCTAATGCGTGATCACATGATTTACACTGCATCACATGATTCACAAATCCAGTGTTAATGTATGTATTGTACAAAGAAAAAACATACATACTTTTGTTTGTATGTGATTTACATACATCAAAATCTCTCACCTGTATGTGTGTATTTCTATACTTATTAATATGATTATTATCATCATTATTATTGTTATTAATATGATAATTTCTATTATTATTATTATTATTATTAGTTGTTAGTTATTATTATTATTATTATTATTATTATTATTATTATTATTATTATTATTATTATTATTATTATTATTATTATTATTATTATTTCGTTTATTATGTAAAATATTATTAATACTAAAACGAAGTCAAACTAAAAAACAAATCAAAACAAAGCAAATCAAAATAATAAACATTTATTTTCTTAACAATTTAAATTTTTCTTTCAATTTTTTTCTTACGGAGTTGATTTTACTCCATTCGACATACCGTTGGTAACGGAAATTACAGCAACTACAATCTAGAATACACGGGTATTCTGTTGCCATTTTCGTTACCGTTTTATTCATTCTTTTTTCCAATAGAGCCTGATTAATCAGCTCTGCAATTGTGATTCGGGTTTCTTCGAATATAAGTTGTTGAATCATTGAAGGCTCCTTATTCCTCAAAATTTCTTTCATCTGCGGGTAATAGAATAATATTCTATCTATCAGCATTGGCGCATATTTGTCTAAATAAAAAAATAAAAAATAATAAATTTACCATATTCAGTGGTATTTTTGTTCTGCATTGTGTTTTCCATTTTAAAAATGAAATAAAATGTATAACCTAGTTGTTTTTACAAAACCAAAATATGAAGTTGGTGATGACGTTAGAATTAGTAAAATATCTTCTTCACCTTTCATCAAAAATTTCGATAGTAATTGGAGTGATGAAGTATTTCAAATTACAAAAATTAATACTAAACAGAGTCCTGTAATGTATGTTATTAAAGACAGTGACAACAATGTAAGACAGGGGAAATTCTATGAACAGGAATTACAAGTTATTTCCAAACCTACAGCGTTCAGAATTCAGAAAATATTGAAAACTAAAATCGTGGGTAAGGATAAACAATACTATGTCAAATGGCAAGGGTATCAAAAACCCTCATGGATATCATCAAAAGACATAGTAAAATGAGTTTCTATACTATTTTACCGAGTAATAGTTGCCCACTAATCCATCCGGAAAATCAAGCAAGTAAATTTATGGTTGATCTTCGAAATCCTATTTATTTACATGGAAATTGGGAAGTTGCTTTGCAAAACTTTACATTTGTGTACAATACATTTCCATTTTATAGTCATTGTAAAATCAGTTACAAGAAGCGTTTTCCCAAAAAATGTAGTGGTATTTTCTCAATCAATAATATTGATCGATATTGTCATATTCCAAATCAAATTTTAGATGAAAATAGTGACATGTTTTTCAAAGATGGATTGAATGTTAGTTGTGATTTTAGCCCATTTACAATAAAGTTTGAAAGTATTGAGGATGCCAAGCGAAATGGTAGTGATAAGCTTAACATTGTTGTTCTTGGTGCTGAATACTTATTACATTTCAAAACTTTTATTGATGTCGGCCCTGTGAATGAACACATCTAAATAACTGTATCATATATTAATGAGGTAGAAGATACATTTACATTTACTAAAGATTTATATATTGAAACACTTGAAGAGTTACATAAATATATTTCATTCAATTGTTTACATATATTTAAAACTATTGAATTTGTTAAAGATGGATTATGTAAATTCAGTCTGAATAATAACATTTGTGAAGTTACATTTGATAAAAATTTGGCTAATAAATTGAGATTAGATAAGTAAACATATCGGGCAAGTGCTTTTGGTGTACGCAAACCAAAAATAATAAAACTTCATAGACAAATGTTCATATATACTAACATCATCGATCCTATAATTGTTGGTGATTCTTTGGTCCCTCTATTGAAATCTGTTTGGGTTGATAAACATGACCAGGATGAAGTTGTCAATATAAATATCGATAATCCCATGTACTTACCGGTATCAACATCATGTATAAACAATATAGAAATAAATATTCGTCATGATAGCGGTAAATTTATTGAATTTAGTAAAAATACAAAAACTCATTTGACATTACATTTTCGTAAATTAGATGGCCAATAACGATATTATTAGCATATTTAGTGGTAGCCAATATAGTGGCAAATTACCATATTTTATTGGTAAACAGGATAGATCAGGATGGTTGAGAACTATTGGTAGATTTGCACTTCCTATTCTTAAATGCCTTGGTAGTTTTGGTATGAAAACTGCTAAAGATGTGATAATGAATGAGCAGAAAATATTACCATCGCTGAAATCAAATGCATTATCTGAGTTAGCTAAAGTTATACCAGGTTTTGCAGGTATGTTTCAAAAACAGACACCAAACCAGCACCGGCACCAGCTCAAAAACGTAAAAGACATCATAAACATATAAACAAACGAATGAAAGGACATGGAATTATATTTCAAAAATGATTTGTGGTAAATCTGAATTGTGCTTGTTTGATAGACCATCTCCCCAAGCAGTAATTGAAATGAGGGCCTTTAAAAAAGTATTCCCGATGAATTCTATTATGGATAGTAGAACTGATATTGAATTTTATATTAATGGTTCCCAAACTGAATATCTAGATTTGAACGATACATTGTTAACTGTTCAGATATAGTTGTAGATAAAGATAGAAAACCGTTGAGTGAATCTAGTGATGTAATACCAAATAATTTCTTGTTTCATACACTTTTTAAAGATGCAGTTCTTGGATTTAATAATATCAAGATTGAGGGTGGTAACAGTACATATATTCACAAAGCTCTAATAGAAACTATTATAAATTACAATAGCGATACTAAAAATACATGTTTAACTCCTATGGGTTATGGTAGTGATGACGATAGTAAAATGTGGATTAAAGGCTCGAAATTATTTACCATGTGCTCATCATTACAACTCGATTTTATGGATCAACCGAAATATTTACTCCCAGGTGTTAATGTACACATTAGATTGAAAAGATCTCAGTCTGCATTATCACTAGCAAGTGCTACCACAGCACCAATTCTTCAATTAGTCGATGCAAAATTATTGGTTAGAAGAGTTCGTGTTGATCCCTCTGTATTAGCCGGTCATCAACTGGGACTTAATTCTAAGCATGCAATATATCCATTGAAAACAAAGAAAAATTTTCAATTTGCTATTGCTCAAAGATTCAGCTTCTTTCTATAAGGAATGTTACTCTATATTGGTAACATTTCAAAGTGAATCTCAATGAATCTCAATTTTCAAAGGTTTTGGAGTAACATCACTGACTTTATCGAAAAATAGTGATTATAGAGAAACATATACTCAAGATTTCGATAATGATAATTATTGTGCTACATATATGCAGAGTATAGTGAGAAATATGGGTTATTTGGATAAAAACCTTAACTGTGGTATAACTCTTGAAGATTTTAAAAACAAATATTCATTCTTTACATTTGTTTTGGCACCCGATTTTGATTTAAATCAGAGTCAATTACCTCAAAATGGAAATTTACGATTAGATATAAAGTTTGCTAAAGATACAACTGAACCGGTGCATGTTGTAATATATGGAGTATTTGAAAATGAGGTTCAAATAACTGCAAACAGAACCGTGTTGGTTTGAAAATGTTGGTATAAATGTATAAATGATAGCGGTAAATTAATGTTAAATTATTAAATTATTATTATGAACCTTTTAGAAAATGATGTAATTATAATCAATGATAGCGAAGATGATATTATTATCAATGATGATCTGGGTAAATGTTTTATTTTATTTTTCTTTATAATAAAAACATTTTAGTAGATTTGGATCATGACGATACCTACATTTCGTGGAATGACAATGATGCCCACATTTCTGTGGATGATGAATTTTTGGGGAATGATGATTTTTCTGGGGATAGCGATGATAAATGTTAGTTTTTTATTATTTTTATAATATATTATTATTTTTATATCATTATTAACATTTATTATTATTTAATCCATTTGGATTAAATAAAAACAAATATTAATAATTTATTGAAATTTATATTGATTGAAAAATTTATATAAATTTGTTATTGAAAAGTTATTGAAAAATTTATTTAAATTTGTTATTGAAAAATTTGTTTAAATTTGTTATTGAAAATTTATTGAAAAGCTATTGAAAAATTTATATTTATTGAAAAATTTATTTAAATTTGTTATTAAAAAACTATATTTATGTTATATTTATTTAAATTTGTGATAATGTTAGAATTAGTGAAATATTTGAAATATTTAAATTCTTTGGCATCAATTTTTTCATATGCCTCAAATGCGAGACTGCCCAAGATATAAAATATTTAGAGTTTTATAAGAGGCACTCTACCACTTAAATCAATTTACTTTAAATAAAAAATCTCTTTTTCGAAAAATAAATAAACGAAATAATAATAATAATAATTATTATAATAACAATAATAATAATGAACGAAATAATACATCGGGACATAATAATAAACGAAATAATACATCGAGACATAATAATAAAAGACCTGCTGAAAATATTCAGTGTGTTCCCTCTAAAATTTAAAGGGTTGAAATCATCATTAGCGATGATGATAATAATCAAATAAGGGGTTCAATTAATGTTGAAAATGAAGCTGAAATAAGGTTAGATTTAAATGGAAACCATAAAAGTATTAGATTCGATGTTGAACACGAAAATCTAATTCAAATATCCCTAACAAATAAAATAATTAATAAATTAAAATCTGAAATAAACAAAATAGGTTTAGTTAAAATACAATTCACCATTCTTATACAATTCGAAAAAGACGGTGAAATTAAAGATAACCTTTTTAGTAATAAGGCAGAACTTTTTTCTGATAATTTTCTGCTTAATGGCATTACTAAATTAAATAATAAAATAAAACGTTTCACATATTTAGGGAGTGGATGACGTGTTGTTAAACTCAAAGAAATTGATTTTATATTAACTAAATATTATCCCATAAATAGATTAGCTGGCCATAGTTATATCCACACACCAAGATCTTTATCTGGCAAAAAAGCTATAGCTAATGTTCAAAACAATGACTATCATTGTTGTATATATAGTAGTTCTTTTAAAACGTAGTGTAGTTCGCACCCATAGAAACAGAGTTACTTCTTACGAGAATTATTTGGACGAATTGAATTTTGACCCCATTGATGATTGTCCTATGAGGCTCTGTAATATTCCCAAGTTCGAGAGAAAGAACAAGGACTTAAACCTTGCTATAAATGTTTTGACGTATAACGTAAAACCGTCTAAAATATATAATGATGATATAAATTATATCCCATCATCCACATTTAGATATAATTCACCGCTCCAAGGTTACTGACGGTACACTTATTTATTTACTTCTTTTGAAGGACGGTGATAATTATCACTATACGGCTGTTTTTGACTTGGATAAATTATTGAACTGCCATGCGACTACATCTTGCAATATCCAAATCTCTGTACATTGGTGTCCCGATTGTCTTAATGGCTTTAAATTAAAACCGGCATTTGAAACCCATGTTTCCTTGTGCATTAAAAATCAAATAGGCACTACCCTTTATACGTTGCCTAAAAATAAATATTTAAAATTTTCTAATTATGCAAAAACTATTACCTCGCCATTCGTAATTTATGCTGATTTTGAATCAATTTTACCACTGGATATAAGGCATCATCAAATACACATGCCGATGCAACAGATGTACTATTAATTAATAACTATACAAATAAAAAAACAATATTATAATTTTATTGGCGAAAATTGCGTTTTGGCGTTTTTGAAAAAGATGAAATGATGAAATCGCTCTTTCGATTGTTTTGCCATATTACGAAGTTCATGGTTAAAAAACTATAAATATATCTTTCAATGAGGAAGTTTATTAGGGATAAAGTTAAGGATCATTGTCATTTCTCGGGTAAGTATTTAGGGGCTTCTTGTAGGAAGTGTAATGTTTCTCGACGAATCCAGAAACAATTACCTGTGGGTTTTACAATTTGACGGGATATGATCTCCATTATATTTTAAAGTATGGTTTAAATAATTTTTCTTCTTGGGAATTAAATATTATTCCGACCACATCTGAAAAGTTTATTTCCCTCATCGCGTACATTAATAAATTGCCTGTTCGTTTTATAGACAGCATGCAATTTGTTAATTCATCTTTAGCAGAAGCTGTTAAGACACTTACTGATTTGCCTTTAACTGACTCTGTTTTTGATGGTGCAATTGTTAGAGCCAAGGCTATTTTCCCTTATGACTTTGTGATATCTCTTGAGGTTCTTGAATTGACGAATGAATTGCCTCCTATTTGGTGTTCTGTACCTGCTAATGAATACGCTACAGCCCAAAAAACTTGGACACAGCAAAATTGCGAGACAATGTTAGATTATATGTTAACTTACTTGAAATTAGACGTATTCCTCCTTGCGGATTATTTTCAGCAATTTCGCGCAAAAGCAATTGCTTGTAATAGTCTAGAACCTCTTAATTTTTATGGAATCCCTGGTATGTCAAGGGCGTCAGCTCTCATGACATTGCAGGAACCCAAAGAGCTTCTGCAGGACATGGAAATGTTTAATTTCTACGAGGGAGGAATACGGGGTGGGTTAATATTTGTTAACAAGCATTATGTCGCAAGTTCTGAGGATACAGAACTCTTGTATATAGATATAAATAATTTGTATTGTTGAGCTCTTAGCCAATATCTTCCGTATGCAGATTTTGTTTGGGTGTATGATGGTTTGGATGAGTTATTAAACAAGTGCATGAATGTTCAGGATATTGAAACCCTTCCATATGGTTATACAATGGAGGTTGGTATCGAGATTTCTCATTGTGTGCATGATTTTTTGACTGATATTCCGATTGGTCCGGAAAAGATGTGTCCACCGAATTCTAAAGTTGAGAAGTTGATGCTCACACATTGGCCTAAGAAGAACTATGTTCTTCATTGGCGGCTTCTCAAGCTTTATCTTTCTTTCGGTGTGAAGGTTGTTAAAGTTCATCGCGCAATTAAATTTAAGCAAGCACCTATATTTCATGCATACATTGACAAAAACACAAAATTAAGAGCTCAAAGTACTAGGGAGCTATCTAGGGACTTGTTTACACTTTATAATAATAGTTTGTATGGAAAGTCTGTCGAAAATCTTAAAAAACCGATGAATTTGAGACTATGCAACTCTGATGAAAAGATGATTGTATATGCCTCAAAACCGACTTTTAGAAAATCTATCGTAATTGATGATAACCTGATTGCTGCTCATCTGAATAAGGATTCGATATGTTTAGACAGGCCTAGTTACATGGGACAATCAGTTCTAGAATTGTCTAAACTTAGAATGTACGATCTACAATATAAGGAATTAGCTAAATACCGTAATGAATTTAATTGCGAAATAAATATCGTTGCCGGCGACACGGGTTCATTTTTCCTTGAGGTTAAGCACTGTAGGCTAGACACTCTTTTGCCGGCAATGATAAGAGTCAACTTTTTACATACCTCAAATTATGACCCAGCACATCCCTTGTACTCGAGAAAACTAGATTCAGTGATAGAAAAATTTAAAGACGAAAGTAAAGGTCTCGGGTATAAGGAGTGGGTTTTCTTAAGACCCAAGTGCTATAGTCTTTTACGTACTAAAGATACAATGATGGCTAAGGGGATGAAGTTGTTGGGGACAGAGATTCAACACCAGTCATATTTAGATTGTTTTAATGATGACACAATAATCACGGTGCCTCAAACTAGGATAATGACGCGGAACCCCTAACCAAAGAACAGTAAAATTGCGCTTACCAATAAAGACTATAAGCGTAATTGGGTGGGTAGAAATTCAAGTCTCGCATTTGGTCATAATTTAGGAATCGATACCATTGCACAAGTATCGCACAGCCCCAGCTATCAAAGTACTCACAGCCCAAGCTATGACAGCTCCTACAGTGGTTTCAGTCGAGACATTGACGATTTATTTTATTGATGTGAATATATTTTTATCGATTTATTTATTTTACTTTTTTATGGTTGTAATTTTTTATTAATGTAATTTTATTATTAAAATAGCACATATAAAACTTTTCTCATATTTTAAGCCATAACATGAATATCATATCAAATATATTGTATATCGATTTTATTATTACATTGTACAAACTTTTTCTATTCAATATTAATTTTATATACTTTGGTGAAAATTTATATAAAATAATAATGAAAATTATAATAATAAAAACTTGTAATCGCAATCTTAGTAATAATAATTTTAGTAATATTAACTTGTAATAATAATAATAATAATAATAATAATAATAATAATAATAATAATAATAATAATAATAATAATAATAATAATAATAATAATAATAATAATAATAATAATAATAATAATAATAATAATAATAATAATAGTAATAATAATAATAATAATAGAATAAAAATTAAAAAAACATTAATGCACTACTTATAAAAATAAGTAGTAAATTTAAAGAAAAAAAATGTTTAAAAATACTATGACCTTGTCCTACTTTTAAAATACCTTGAGAAATTTAAATGACTTTGACATACTTTTGAATGACCTTGAAAAATATGATGACTCGTCCAATGACCTTGACCTACTTTTAAATGACCTTGAATGAGTCATGCTCTTTGTTTAAACGGCTTTGAAACATTATGATGACTCACCCAGTGACCTTGACATACTTTAAAATGACGTTGAAAATTTTTGGATGAGTCATGGTCTTTGTTTAAATGACATTGAAAATTTTTTGGGTGAGTCACGATCTTTATTTCAATGACCTTGAATGAAGCATTGTCTTTGTCTTAAAACTTTTTTGTACTTTTAGACTTAGAAATTTTTTTTACTCGGGGGAGGGGGTATGTGATCCAGCGGTGACATAACCATCTACTTATGATTTGTGCGACGTGAAGTATATTGGAATATATTCAATTTTTAATATTGGCAAAGTAAATTTGAAAATCTGAGAAATTAATTTAAATATATAAATACATTTATAGAAATAAATTGAAATTATTTTATTTTGGGAATTTTTTTAATAAATGTAAGTCCCATAATTGATGTCAGAAGTACAAAATTTATGTTATTCTATAGCTATAATTGTCCTTAAGACTTTTATACACTTATTATATCTATATTCAATTTTTAATGCATTATTATCCCATTTTAATATCATTTTATCATTTTTTTTCCTAAACTCCAAAATTCAACTTTAATAAATAACCAAACGGTAAGCATCACCTTCTTCCACAACAACCAAGTCTATGTTACCTTAGATATTTCATTGACTACTTTTCAAAGCATTTTTAATAGACGCCTTGAAAGCTTTCATTCTAGATTACGAATTCCCCATTATGGATCCTTTTTCAATTTTAGTAAGTTCAATAATCATGGTCATTTTCCGGAAAAACAGAAAAAATATAGGCCATAACTTATTCACACCCTTAGGTCGAACTCCGTTGATCTATTTAGATTCAAATGGCACTCCGCCATTAAAGTTCCTCAATTTTGAATAATGCACAAATGCAATACCTGACGAGTTTATTTCAGAATTATATTAAAAAATAGTTGACGCCTCAGACTCTCAAAATACAAATGAGTCCACCAAAACAGTGATATAAAAGAATTGTTTAACCACACTCAATTCAGCAATTAAAAAGTATCAAAACATACTCCATATGCGGGCCAAGCGCAATCATCTTTTTATCGCGACTACTACTTGAGCTTGAGGCAGCCCATACCGGTCTATCAAAAGACACTGCTCTTTTATGGCACCATTTTTCAACAGCCCTCACACATAATGTCAAACTTTTAATTCCAGCTCATCGATCCTTTTCACTAATGTCAACTCAATCAGGTGACCATCCATGAGACATACCGAATGCTACTTATCAAATATATAATAACACACTTTTCACGATCTACTTTCTTCTTAACTATAAATCTCTTGAAAGCATACCGTCTGTATCCCATCCACACTGACGATGTTCCCAAAGCAGCCGTCACCATACTATTCAGAAAATTTGAATATTTGTTCCTGCCTTTCGACCTCAAAAATGTTGGTCAGTCGTTACAACGCTTTGTGGACACGATCGCATACCTTGACGATATCATCATAACATCACCCAATCGTGACAGTCAAACAAAGGATTTGCTCAATGTTTTTGATATATTGAAATATCACCATTTTCATATCACCGTAAATAAATACCGTTTTTTTTCAAAAATGCGTCTGATTCCTCGTCCATATACTCTCATCTACTGGTTACGAGCTTTTACCCGAACTTTTCGACATAAAAAATACCTAGCTTTTTTGGCATTGCCAACTTCTGCTATAGATTCATTAAAAGCGCATTTCACATAACTCATTCAATCAAGTCAAAGTAGCTCTAACTAAGATTTACACTCTTCACTATCAGTGTCATGACCTTCCATTTATTCTCGCAACAGACGCATTTAATATCGCCATCGTCGCCGTCTTTCATTAAATTAAAAGTAATATCTCACTATCAATAGTATTTTTTCAAGAAAATTTTCACTGGCTGAGTGAAATTACAGTGCATTTTGCAAAACATTACTCTCCATTATTCATTCTGTCAAACACTTTAGTCATATTTTAGAAAAGATGAAATGTACAGTCTCCACCAACCACAAACCTCTCATTCACTGCATTAAAACGAAACACCCATCAAACAGGATTCATCGTCAGATTACATATCTTTCAAATCTTGATGTTAAGTTCGTTCACGTATCCGGCACAGATAACGTAGAAACTCAAAATCTTTCTCGGAACCTTACAGTAATATTATATCCACTCCAGTCATTGCTAAAAATATTTTCCGTTCAATTCTGCCAACATCAGAAGACCTTGTCCGCTTCAAAAAACTCGAAAGGCTTCTTCACGATTCATAGCATGCACCACCCGGGAATAAAAAAAACCAGAATGTGGAGATATTATGGTATACGAGTATGAAGAATTAGTTGAACATGCTAGTATGATCCATAATATTACGTTCAATGAAAATAGCTACATAGAATGTAAGCCATGCGACCCGAAAAAGAGCAAGGACAATAATGCTACAAATATATTCAGGTTCGCAGAAGTCTTCACTCATATTGATAACCATAATCACGGTATGACATGTGCTACGACTGACCAAATGAAAACGTACCTTCGTCCAACTAAGGAAAATATGTTCTACTGCTCATACCGAAGCAATAGCAAGAAAAACCTATGCAAAAAGCAATTTATCCTTAACTCATCGATGACAGACATTATGGAACATATGAAAACCCATTCTGGATATACTTTCGATGAGAATTGCAAGATTGTCTGCTACTGTGGTATCTTGGAGCATTTCTCCAAACTTGTTAGCCACATCAAGACCCAGCATCTAAACGAGTTTATCAACACTATACCAAACACTGAAGGTGATCTTAATACTACTACGGCGACTTCACCTCCAAACCTCGCTGGGATACTTGCATCTGGTGAAACTCAAAACATCCCTGATGAAGAAATAATTAAACCCAGAGATCTGACAGAAAATCTTGCCTTCAACAGAGACGCCGAAAAAGAATTAAATTGATGGTCGCAGCACTTGGTCAAAGCATATATCTTCTCATATGCTATTAAAGCATCAACCATCTTCATAAATCCTTATACTTGCAATGCTTTGATCCAGTGCAACTGCAAAACTTTCTTTGAAACCTTCCCATTCAAAGACTTTGCCAATTGGAACGAGATAGTCTTGCCAATTCACAACAGCTCATCATCTTGGTCATTCTTCTTTCTGAACAAGAGAAAACGAGTTGCAATGATTATTGATCCAACTGCTGAAGATAGTCATACCATGCACTACGAACTGGCAACAGATATCTTGAAGACCATACTTAACGTCCAGAATATTTTTGGGGACTTAAATTTCCCTCTTACTGAGGTTGAATACCCCATATGCCATGATGCAAACCTTTCAGCATTTTATATATGTTACTTTCTTAAATGTTTAATGTCGGACATGCCAATAACTATTCCAGATATTGATCTGATGAAAGAGACAATGAGACCAATTATTAAAAAGTATAACTGTGCAAAATTTCCGGAGAGTGATATCAGGAATAATCGAGTGCTCATAGAGGACCTGATATACCATATAAAACTGGACACAATTACTTGTGAGGAAATATTGAACGAAATTGAAAGAATAAACGGAAGATTAAATCCTAAAAAATATTTCAAGGAGAGTAAACCAAGGACAGATATAATACATCTGCAAAACAAAAAGGCAGTGGAACTGCTCTATGTTAAAATATTGAAATTCCAGATCAATCAAAAAATAGAAATCGGAAAAATATGGGAAAACGACGATGTGGATCACAGACCGCCTATGGCCAAGTTCTTGAAAACATTCGCAAATCAGGACTGCCCCGTATCAAATACGTCACTTATAAACCTGCCCTTCTACAAGGATATGGACACTGATACATGTACTGATTGCGAAAAGATGTCTCATATCATGAGGAACTTGGATAGCTCCGCCCCTGGAATGGACCTCATTACAGATGGAGACTGGAAAAAGATCTCTCCAAAGCATGAATTGATAACTGCAATATGCAATTGTATACTACGAAATAAGATATGCCCGCAGAGATGGAGGCTATATAGAACAGTCATGATCCTAAAACCAGGAAAGTTGTCCGAGAGCTTCAAAGCTAACTCATGGAGACCTCTGGCGATCATAGACACAGCCTATAGAATCTTTGCGACTTTGCTAAATAACCGCCTACTACAATGGATCAGGAATGGCAACCTTATTAGCCCGAACCAAAAAGCGATTGGTGTTCCAGATGGGTGTGCTGAGCATAATGCAACTCTACACATCGCAATAGACCGAGCTAAACGATGTAAAACGGAACTACATATTGTTTGGCTCGATATCACTGATGCATTTGGTTCGTTACCTCATGACCTAATCTGGTATACACTGGCTGGTATGGGTCTGAAGAGTGAAACACTAGCCTTGATTAGAGAACTATATAAGGATGTGAAGACTATGTTCGACTGTCAGGGAGCCTTATCCGAACTTGTGCCAATTACTAAGGGAGTTAAACAGGGGTGCCCGTTATCAATGACACTCTTCTGCCTGTCTATTGACTACATCCTAAAATCTATTTTGAATAAACATCCCTTCCTTCTTCACGACCTAAACATCAGTATTTTGGCATATGCTGATGACCTGGTTCTTCTTTCAGACTCTTATCCAGAAATCAAGAAATCTTTGGAGAGCACTGTAGAGTTGGCAGCCTTTGCCAACCTTAAATTTAAACCGTCGAAATCTGGATATTTTTCGATCAACGACATTAACTCTGATATCAATAGATTACATCTATATAATGAAGAGATACCAACGATATCTGAGAATAACAAATACAGATATCTTGGAGTAGATTTCTCTTACAAACGAAATCAAGATATAGATGGACGTCTTGATTCGGCACTAGCACTAACCAGATCTCTGTTTAAATCATACCTGCATCCATCGCAAAAGCTGAACGCTTACAAAACCTTCATCCCTTCGAAGCCTGTCTTTTCCTTACGTAACTGCGTAATAGGTCATAGAATCCTTGACTGTGATCGGAACAGAGCTACACAAGGTCGGGAAAAACAGTTGGGCTTCGATCAGAAAATCAAGGGACTTCTGAAGACGATGGTTGGAGACAAATTCCCGGCAGTAAACAACTATTTTTTTATACACACTGCAAGCTGGGAGGTCTTGGTATAACCACTGATATCGATGAATATTTAATCCAAAGCATTACCGGAATAACAAGACTGTTTCACTAGTCCAACCTCAGCTTCAGAAAAATGTTAATAACAGAACTAGCTCATTCTAGAGAAAGTAAAAACTTTGAAGCTGGGCTTAAATGGATAAATTGCGAGTTTAACAAGGTATTCCCCAACTCCTCCTTTTTTGTGAAGTTCCAAAAATCAGCGCTTGATTTTAAGAGAAAGTTCTGTATATGCGTTACCCTAAAATTTGTAGAGGACAATTTCTCACTTGAGATGACCTACAAAAAGCGTACCTCTTATATAAACCACCAAAACCTCAGCACACTTTTTAAAGAACTCCACGACTTCGTGGGTCTTCATTATGCTGAGCAATGGTGCAAAATGAGAGCTTCTATTGGGGATAGTATCACTGCTAAATACCTAATAGCAAGTGATACCCTTAATGATGCGCAGTACTACTTCTTGGTACGTGCGAGAAATAACCTCTTAAATCTTAATTATAACGCATATCGTCTGAAATATAACATTGGCACAAAGTGTAGACTTTGTCATCTCGACGAGGAGACTCAGGCACACGTGTTCAACCACTGTCGTGCCAAACCAAATGCTAGAAGGGTTAAGTATGAGAATGTGCTAGTAAGCATAGTTGCCTTCCTAGCAAAAATTGGTTTTGAGATTGATGTGGAAAAATCTCCCAAATATATCTCAATTCCAACAAAGCTGAAGTCTGACATGGTAATTAGGTCCAAAAGGAATAAGGATGTACATGTCCTGGACCTAAAAGTACCCTATGACTCGGTTGAAGGCTTTGAAAAAGCGCGGGAAGACAACTATCTTAAATACAAAGATTTAGCCCTTCAGATTGGAAAAGCATTTAATCAAACTGCCACCATATCTGCTATAGTGATTGGATGCCTGACACATGGGATAAGAAAAACAATGCCCCTCTCTCCAAAATCGGGTTGACTAAGACCGAGATCATAACTCTGGCCAGGATAGCATGCCCGAATGCGGTGATCGCATGCTATCACATATACCGGGAACACATCTCTTTTACAAAGAGTGCCATATCCCTCCCGTTTAGTCTTACATGAGAATGTTACGAGGCAATGCTGGTAATCACATCGGCGTTGCAGATTTGTGTGCGAAGAATAAAAAAACGAATAGTGATAAGTGCTGAGCCTAGCTCGCATAATTAGGCCGAAAGGCAGCATATATATAAAAACCAATTGTGAAAAAAGTTCACTTATCATCTACGACAAATGGTCACCTGGTTATCATTATTCAAAGACGGTAAACTATTGGTATTCGAATGTGAAGGCTACCAATAATACAAAGTAAACAGACACACTAAACCACTAATCACCCCATTCCCAACTGGTTCGAAATTCGACATACTGCACATCTCACAGGCGACGGATTCTGTTCAGTAGTGGATGCTTTAGTGTGCACTAAGTTATCACGTTATGAAATTCTAACCACATCATGACAGACCAAAGAACAGAATTCGAATTAGACCTTTTTGATCATTTTACCACTAGCCTCGGCATCAAGTATTTAAGAATCAGTTCTTATAATCTGCTAAGTTAATCGTATTCGCAAAAGATTGAAAAACTCATTTGACACTACATTTTCATAAAATGTATGGCTAATTTAGATATTATTTCAATGTATTGTGATAGCCAAGTCGGTGGTGAATTACCATGTTTTATCTGTAAACATTATAGATACGGTTGGCTGCGAACAATTCGTAGATTCGAACTCCCAATTGTTAAACGTATAGGTATCTTTATTATGAAAACTGCTAAATATATGATTATGAAAGATCAGGTAATATTACCATCTCTGAAAACAAAGACTTTATCGATATTAGGGAAAGTTTTACCAGGTGTTGTGGGTGTGTTGCCATAAGATGCAAAACAAAAATCGACTCTTGACCCTGCTCAAAAACGTAAAAACAACCTTTTGAAAGGACATGGAACTATACTTGAAAAATGATTTGCGGTAAATCAGATTGTGTATATTTGATCGAACATCACCCCTCTTGTAAATGTATTTAGATCATTTGAAGAAGTAGATCCAATGAGTTACATTACTGATAGTAGAAATGATGTTGAATTTTAAATTAACTGTTCGACAAAAACTAAATATTTAGATTCAAACGATACTTTATTGGCTGTTCAGATCAAAGTTATAGATAAAGATAAAAAAAAGCTATTGCTGAGGTGCAGTTGTAATACCGAATAATTCTTTGTTTTATAGACTTATTAAAGATGCGTTTCTTAGATTTATTAATATCAAGATTTAGGGTAGTAACAGTACATAAATTGAATGTATTACATTCTGAAAGTAATAATTGAAATTATTATCAATTATAATTCCATGGAGACGATATATAGTAATTCAATGTAAATGTGGAATGAATATCGTCTTTTTATTTACTTTTGTATTTATGGCAGTATAAGTATTAGTATTCTTTTGTCATGTAAAGTATATCGGTGTTCTCGTAATAATAAATAATTTATAGTTATTGCGGTGTAGAAAAGACAAGCTTAAAAGTTCACGAAAAAGTTGGGAAAATCAATTAAATTCACCTAGGATTGTATATATCTATGGTGTCAGTTATGACGCGAACCCATAATAGATTTATTAACAGTATGTTTTACAGTTAAATGTAAATATTATAAATATAGGGATCATTAAATTTTAAATCACACACATGCCTCTTAGTGGCAGGTTATGAATTAATAAGTATGTCAAAGCATAAAGGGTTCGCAATACACGCCGGAAGTTTAAGCTAGTAAACACGAGTTTAATAAATCAACAACGTTGCTTAATAGTGTGTACCAAACGATTAATCTAATATCACAAACCTTTTAGGTAGGTTACGTTGTGTTTGGAGAAAACAAAAAAATTTAATTATATTTTGTTAATTTGGCACTATAACCGATAAAAATATACTTTGGAAAATTAAAATAGACAAAAAATGATGAAATATCACTCTTTAGACAATTATTATAAAACTTTAATACTCGATTCAATTTTATTTTATAAATACTAGATTTGGCTGTAGAAGTAAAAATTATATTTTAAATATTAAAGACTTCAAAAACAATTTTTGTTTTTATTCTCCAGGTCAATTGAAAATCATGGACGTTTTCGTCCATGGCATTCATTTAACGTAATTCGATATAGTCTAATTTTCTTCATGATCGAAGTACATCATGTTGACTTAATTTATTAGCAATTTATTATGAATATTTTTTTAAAATATAAATGACACCTACAAGCAAACAAGTCAATAAAATGAATTTTACCACTGAACTTGTTCTAGTGAATCGGAGGAGGGGCAGCCGTGAAACTGCAATAAAGTGGTCAAGTTCCCTTCCTCGATAACACCGGCACCAGACAAACAGAAGATTGAGGCTGGCGTTGAGGAAGAGGTAAATAAACCATATATGCAGAAGAATATAATACTGAAAAGACCTGCAGAAAAGTATAATGGAAATAAAATTCAAGAAATCAGAAGAAAGTATATAGATAAGTTATTAACAAAAAGTTTCCAAATTAAATGGAAATAAAATTTTAAACAAGAAATCAATCAAAGATTAAAATTTCTCTAAAATCTAAAATAAAATCAATTGAGTAGTGGCATTTCCGTCAAGATAATTCCATTTAAAAAATAGAAGGGAATTCATATTTTTTTGTTTAAATTAACAGTTTTAATTTAGCTTTTATAATTATTTGGACTAGTGTGATCACTTTTTGACCCATAAAATACGTTTTATATATATCAAGCTTATTTATCTAAAATAAACTAAAATTAAAACATAAAAATTCAAATATAAGCACAATGCACGGTTTATCATGAGCCTTATTGTTAATTTCATTAAAAAAAGTTACACGTGATTCGTTTAATCATCGGTATTGTTTAAACTTGAAAATTTTTGAAAGAGGGGCCCTGACATAAAATGAGCATGGTAGCTATTGAACACAAGCGTTTGCCAGAGTATTAGCAGTCATGGCAATATTGCAAAATTTTTACTGGTAACCACCCATTCCCAACGTTATCTTGATGGGTATCCCATGGTAAAATTATCCTATGTGCCTATCTGATAGGAACCCCTTGCAAGTGGTCTCAAATCTTAGTTCTTTTTACCAATCAGGCATCCAGCAGTTAGACACAACAGTTTCAGCTACACAATCATCTTTATCACCACGTTGGTAATGTGTAAAGTGGTTGTAAAACTATGAGATAGTTAGCTCTGTTAACAAAACTGCTCTCCAGAAATTATCTTTATGATTTTTTGAAAATAAACAAAGATAACTACTAAAAATTCTTATTTGCATTCGAATAAGATTTTTGAAAAAATATAATATTAATTATGATCCAAAAGGATAGTTACACAATTATCTAAAATTCGATATTTCTAGATTTATTTTAAAAAATTTAAATAGTTTTAATTTAAAGTTTAACATTCAAAAATCGTAATTATTGAATACATTTGTTTTAAATATGTAAATGAATTTATAAATTTGCCAATTTTACAAAACCCGATCTTTTGATTGTTGGTATTAATTAATTATATTTTATATTAACAAACTTTTGATTTTTCAATATATTAATTTGAGTTTTAATTTTTTTCTTTTAAATAGGGATGGCTGATGTATTTCAATGCAATTCATACTCTGACAATACCCAAGATCCATGGTAAGTCGACTATTTGTTATTTAATTAGTAAAATATTCATGCGTATTTCTTATTTTTTACAGCCAAATCAGTTTTTCAAGCAAGGCTTTTAAACATCAAAAGAGTTGCACAGATTTAAATTTTACTACAGACATTATGAATTCGACTTCTCTTCCTAACAGTCCGAGTAGAGATAATGTTAGCACAATAAATAATTTACTAAATTCACAAGATAATTCGCTTTCGGTAATTTTTTTATGTATATATTTTAAATTTACCAATGATCTTGTTGATTTTACGCTTTCAAGATGTTTTATAATTAATAAATTTCATTATTTTTATTGTTAAAGTCTAAATATAATTAAACAATTTTATAAATTTGTTTTTATTTGCAGTTAATGATTAAGTTATGAAATCATAATTAGAAAATCAACAAAACGGAAAACTGATCTTTTAAAGCTTACAAAAACTTTTTATATTATAATTTGTTTGATTAAAATAAAATAAAAACACTAAGCGAATAAAATGCTCTTAATCAGTCGTATTTCACTCAGAAACGCCTATATTTCCCGAAATTGCATACTGGTTCTCAACAACTAAGTGCAGATTAAATACAATATTAATTTTGTGTTATTGGTTTCATTAACAGTTCAGCTGGCGCTACATTAGTCCTGAAATGTTGGTAATATGGTCACCAGAAGCTGCGTAATATCGCTATTGGTGCAGATTATTGATATTAGTAATTAGTGAGTGTAAAATGAGCATCTGCCAAGCGCTATAGCAAGGGGGAATAAGTGAACTCTCGTTATATAATCAGAATAAAGTTATCATATGTCGTGTAACACTTATTTCATACTTTTTCATTTATTGGTTGGCATTACGATTAGTCTAGTTCATATTAGCTGACCATTGGTCGTACTTGTATTCATTGTCATCGTTGTTGGGATAGACTTATTCAATCAAAATTTCCTTACAATGAGAAAATACACAATCTATATTATAGTGTAACACTATTAGTGTTGAAGTTTATAATATCCTGGAGCTCTTTTTAATGATAAGGGTTGGGATATATGATAAATAAAAATAGCTTTTGGTGACTTCATATTTAGGAGTCCTCCTGTACATTATCTATTTGCCTTTGTTATAGCAATGTACAGTTACGCTGCTGAACAACAAATAGTCCAGGTTTTATCTTACTACATAAAAAAGAATTACCACTCCCCACAGCTGACATGTGTAACCAAAGATTTACAATATAACTGCTCAATTTACATTTTTAATGGCTCTAAGAGTTTTTTTTATATATTCAGCAACAATATTTTTTCAAAAAAATAATTATTTTGGAGAATTAATAATTAAATTTACATTGCCTGTTAAAATTAATCAGCTTCCCTATGTAAATCTTTGCCAATATTTACCCAGCCTATGATGCGAGGAAAATTTTTCTTACAGTTTTACTATCAACATTGACAAATAACCTCTGGAATCATAAAGTATTTGTTCATAAGAAGTTATTAAATCTACTACAGCTTGGCATCTAATAGACTCTGGAGGTATTGGATGTTTCAGGTTATAAAAGCCTATTGCCGGTCTTTCAAAAAGTGAAATATAATATTAACTTAACGAAAATCGAGGAAATGTGATTAAAAAATGTTAATATTTTAGGGATGTCCTTAATGGATGATTCCATACTTTCTGTTAAGAATATCTTTCGATTTAAATTGAAAGATATTTTTTAAAAATAAATTATTGACAATTTCTAAAAAAAATTTAAAATCAAAATTCACTTTAATTTTATGGTTAACCCTTTATTCATTAGAATTTTATTATTCAAATTATTTATTAAAAGTTTTTCCAAAAGGTTTTTTGTTATAAAACACCAATTTCAAAAATTTCCGTTTATTTGTTTCAACATATGTTTTCTATTACAATTAGTTGTGAAATAGCAACGTTGATTAAATGGTAAGTCACTCAAAATGTCAGTTGATATCTGTGCACGAGTTCAGGTCTATCTCACGAGTAATGAGAAAGTAATCTTCTTTTAAGATTACTATTGTAAAACAATGTTTGTTGGATACATTTAACCGTCTTGTTAAAATACATATCCAATGCGATTAAATTCCAGTCATAACAGGTGGTTTAATATCTCAGGGTAACTTCCGCCGTTTATATTTTCAAGTACAGTTACCGATGCCTATATATAACCCCAAACAGGTGGTAGTTCATGAATTTTTACAATAAAAGTATTAAAATGAATGCTTGTATTGTATTTTAATACAATAATGAAACGGATTTGTCGGTTATTTAGTTCTTATTTGACTCCTAATGCTCTTGAGTTATGCCAGTAATCTCAGATAAATAATACAGTTTATTGATACAACTATAGTACAATATAAACCGATAGAAAATCCACAATTGTTACGAACAACCAAAATTGACTCCTAACGAACAATATTATAATTCAATTTATATTTACACCTGATTTTTTTTCCTTTTGTAATTTTAAAAATTGGTAATTAAAAAATATTTCTGACCGTAATTATACCAATAACAATTATTATTCAAATATAAATCCTCAATAAATGCAAAACCACTATTGCCTATAGTGTAGGGTGAGTAGATACAATTTCATCAATGTTCAAGATATTGCGGCGCAATTATACCATTCAGAAATCGTTTTCTTTGTATTTTCTTATTAAATTACAATTTGTATTATATTTGACATACTCTTTTCTATATTCTGATCGGCGTATATGTTATTGCTTATATTAGAAGCTAAAAAGAGTGTTTTAAAAATCTTGCAGTAAGGGGTTTAATATAAAATTGAGAAAGTCTTCATTAAAAAGGCTAGATTAGGATATTTTAATTCATTAAATATTTTCCAATTTCACACTCACAACTGTAATTATTTAAATGGGTCATATCATCTAGAATTCAATGGATACAATTGTCCACGAACCGGATGCTGCTGAAATTGAATTTTTGTCATCGAATTTAGATAATAGCGAAAGCGTTTCTTCAAAATCTCAGTCTAGCTTCAATACTATTTCATTAAACAATCCAAAACGAAAAAAATCTACCTTGTTTTCAGTAGAATTTACTGTTTTATCTTTTCTGATTTTGACTATTTTTTACTAAGGGAATCAACAATTATCGCAATAAAGTGATTAGTTTTAAAAAGATTTTTAGTGACAGTGACGCTTCAAACGACCAATTATTGGGAGGTTTGAATGATAACTATTTGACAACCTGCAATTATTCTTTGATTAGACTATTCATGTGCACTAGCTAAAAGCACCCATGGCATTCTTATTCAAGGCCGTCTCTATGTTACTGAAAAATGGATTTGTTTTTATTCGAAAATCATGTCTTTTGAAAACAAAGTAAGTGCTATTGAAATTTTTGATATATGTATAACACGTAGTGTGATCTTTACTAAGTTTGCAATCCTATCAACAATTTGTATATTTATGGGCACTCAACTTAAAAATAACATACAAACTCACTAAAAATTGCTAATATCCAAACTACACCAGATTTCAATCAAGGCTGCGTGTCTGAATTTCATCTTAAAGTGTTAATTTTAATATTTTTAATTAAATGCTTTTTATACATTTCATATGCTTAAAATTATTTTTCGTTTTCACAATTTTTCTACCGTCGCATAAATTTCTATAATTTAAATTTTCTTTATATCTTAGTATTAAATAATTACACTAAATTTCAATGAGATACATTTTCATATCATATAAGAAAAAAATTAATAACCTTAAATCATATAAACATACAACCTCACTTGGTTATTCTTTGCTATTTCAATGAGATAAAATTTTACGATATATATTGAAAAAATTATAAAATATTAAATACAGCACTCAAACAAAATCTATAGTAAAAAATTCGTTCAAACTTTCAATATATAGAAATGCTTTTTTGAGACACATTTCTATAATAAAAAATTTCTGTATAATTCCGATAACTTTACTTATTTATTTTAGTTATTATTCATGAATATAATTCTCTAGGTATGTTTGTCTATAAAGCAATATTTATTACTGATTTCATAGTACGGATTTTTTAATAATTATTTAATAATCAATTTAATAATTTTAAAATAATTTTTACAAAGCATCAAAAACATCATATACATTTAAAATACATGTAGACTGAACATTTTGAACATTCCACATGTATTTAAGTAATTGTTTATATGATGTTTTTGATGTTTTGTAAAAATAATTTTTAAATTAAAATTTTTATTTTGCGATTTTAAATTTAATTAATTTTTTATTTAAATTTTATTAAATTTAATAATTATTGCATTATGAAAAAGCAAATGTATTAATAACTAACGGATAACTCCTAATAGTATGACCAAAAAAATGTTTTAGTTTTAAATTTAATTTAGTCCTACGATTTGGATTAAAAATATGGTAATACTATTAGGAATAGTCATACTATTAGGAGTTATCCGTTAGATGGAGATCGTTATCAGTTCTTAATGAAATTGGAAGTGTATATTTATCATAAGATCATGATGATGATCTAATTCAAACTTGAAGGTAATCATTGTGAATACCTATAAATCTATTGAAATTAATTAAATAAAGTATTCATGAAAGTATTAACGGTGGGCAAACTGCCTATAGTGAGTTAAATATTATTCTCTCGAAAAATGTTGCACAGTGTCCTTTAAATTTTCTGTCTTATTTGAATACTGCTAAATTCAGATATATTCATAATTTATAAATAAGACAAATTTGTACAATTTTTACGAGACAATAATCATGGCAGCTAAAACCGAATATAAAATTCATCTAACTCATTTATATTACAATAATTCGAAAAACAAAATTCATAATTTTCTGCATATCCTAAAAAAAATTATTAATAAAATATAAATGCAATTATAGAATTAAAATAATGTTTTTAGAGCAGAAATTCCAAAAATACTTTCAAAAATCTTAGCAGCCGTCTAAAAAATGGCTGAAATCCGCATGATTTATAAATAATGACTCGGCAAGTCGATTTTCATATTAAATTGTATTATAGCATTAAAATTTTATGTAAATTTATCCGAGAAATGTGTATTTATTTTGGATTCTTTTTTAAATATTATAGGTTTTTCTTGATGAACTCTAATGATTAGAATTTTGTATATAAATTGTTTGAAATTGAAACGAAATTTTCTCAGGTTTAAACTATTCAAATTTCACCTTTAATTTAATTATGCTAATTGCCTTAAGTCCCAAGAATTTTCACTGACAATTTTTTAAAATTTTTACATTTATTATTATTTTTTTAAGTGCCGTATTTTCGGACCTTAAAACGCACTTTTTTGCTTAGAAAAATTGACCTAAAATTTGTGTGCGTCTTATGGTACTAAGTTAACATTAAAAACCGAATATTTAAACTATATCAAAACTATTGGCGAAGTTCATTTACTGTTTCAATATCTTTATAAAACTAAGAACATGTATGTTATCATTCACAAAATCACATTTTGATACACAAATTAATCGCTTTACACTCTTTCTATAAGCAAAGAATAATATCACAGTGAGTTAAACGGTGACATTAACGAGACGAGTGATTGTAAGAATTACTTTAATAATACATAAAAATTATATTCTTTTCTAAAAATCTAATCCGCTGAAAAATACGGTAAATTAAAGTATTTAGGGGCCGTCCATAAATGATGTCACGTACCTAAGGGAGGGGAGGGTAGACACATTTGTGACAAGGGGATGGTAGGGGTTAGGGAACTGTGACGTTACATCAAAACGCACAACTTTAATTAAAAGTTCCACTTATATTTCAGCTTTCCAGGGCCTTCTTTTTAATACATGTTTTCTCATACGATACTAGATTGCAGCATTACACTAAATACATACTAAATGTCAATAAAGTGATTTGAAACATGTGCTTTTTCAAATATTGTAGGATAACAGTAAATAATAGATATTCTAAAAATTTATGTATGTATGTGTATGTTGAATTTGTGTGACTGAAGATTATGTCAAAGCTGTGATTTATGTATGCATGTGTGTATCTCCTCCTTGGAGTTACTCACTTGTTTTAGATAATAAATATTATGTCTCCAACGTCTTCTAACAAATATGAAATACGGTTTTTTAAGGTGGGATCAAAGATTAGTGACGTCATATATGAGAGGCTATTTTTGTGACAATGTGTAACGAAGGGGAGGGAGGGTATAAAAATCGGCCAAAATCGCGTGATGTCATTTTTAGACGGCCCCTTTTACAAAATGTTTGCAGATCTTCACTTACTTTTACGAGTTATGTCCTGTGCTATTTAGATTTGAAACAACTGGTTCATATCATATTCGCTTCATTTTTCTATTTTAAAAATATTAAATTATATAGAAATGAAAATCACTAATACAATTTAAATGTTTACGAATCACTCAGAAACAATGTAAAACATGAAGTAAATGCAGTAAATGTCTAAGATAACCACCAAGTATAAGTCTGTTCTATTTCGGAAAACAATGATCTCTATTGACCACTTAAGCTTGGATAGTTTTTGAAATTAAAAGATTGGATCCTACAAAGATTTTATTATTTATTCAAACCAATTTCTTATTTTAAAAAATGACAGAAATCCTCGATTTAACTGATGCTGACTATTTAATTTCTCAATATTATTTAATAACTAATATATAAAAATAATACGAATTTTTCTCACAAGTTCATGAGTTTATTATGATTAGTTCAAAGTTATTCTGTTGATTCGTATATGTTAGATTATTTTACCAATGTCGGGAATCAGCAACGTAAGTAAAGAGAAAACCGTAAAAGTAATTCCAAATGCAATACAAATCACTACGAAATCCGGAAAATATTTTTTCACATCTTTCGGATCCCGTGAAAAATCATTCATAGTCCTTCAGACATTGTTAAACAAGCACAAAAATTGCGAAGTAACAATAATACCTGATCGGATCGCATATTTATATGTCCATTGTTGATTTCAGGCTTTGAATAATACTCAAAAGAAAAGTTTGATTCATGACTGTTACGGCAGTGAAGCTGATATTTATATTAGTGAGGAGTGCAATATCAATCAGGTTTGTGCAATATAAGCTTTGATATTAATTGTATGATTTAAATGCTACACATGAAATTCTAACACATGTTTTTGGTTTTTTACACTAAATTTTCTCTTAATTAGTTTTTTAAGAAAAAACTGAATTAGACGAATATTTACAATTTGATAAGATTATTATTTCGAAAATTATTAGATATAGGTTCCAATATATACTTTTATTTTAAGCTTTACCGATAGTGAGCAGTCCTTTCCATATGCTTCATTTGGTGACAAACTAGCAAAGGTTTTAGTTATTTGCACAATGTAAATTTCATATTTGTACTCACAATATTGGGTTTTAATTGATTAATTTTAACGTTATCCTTGAGTTTCCCAAATCTTTTTTAGCACACAAAAAACCCAAGCCATTTAAAAAGATAGAAAAATTAAAATATATTATACGAACTATTATTTTGTATCATTTTTGGAAAAGATAATAGTATCGAAATTTATTTTTGGTTAAATCATAAACATTATCATTTTTATATTGTTTATCAAAGTGTTTTTTATAAAAATATTCCCTTATGCGAAACAGGAGAACCATTTCCCCAGAGTAACCACTGTACACATATAGAAATTGTATTTGAATATAAATGCTGTAATGAATATCAGCTGTTATTGAGTCTTGGTCTCATAAAGTTAAACACTAATGGATAAAAACTATGTACAAGTGATAAACGAAGAGGATAAATTACTTATTATGAAAACTTTGGCTTTTCGTAAATGGTTCTGGGGAAAAGTAAACAAATTATAATTGCTATATAAATTTGCTAAAAAATTTCACAATACTTCTATTAGATTTTTTCCAATGTTGATGACAAATAAAAAGTTTTTGAAATAAGAATTTTATATATTTCGATTGTATTTTTCAAAATCTCAAACTATTTTATCCTATTGTATGAGAATAAAGGGCTAAACATTCTCATATGTCAATAAATATTTCATCTTTCCGGTTAATTTCAGAGACAATTCTATTCACACAGCATTTTATTTTTTCACCTGTTTTACATAATGATACCGAATTTTTAATACAGATAACATTTCTTCGAATGGATTAAGCTATAGACTATATGGGGGAAGGAAGTCATAATTAATGCTTTTATTAATTATCTTTTTCCGCTTTGAAATATATTGAAATGTAAACACTCTTCAAGAAATTTTAAAAAAGGTGAATATTTGAACGGACCATCGATTAATTTTTATTGTAAATTATTTTCATGTTTTGACCCCTGCTCGCAAGGACAATCAAATTTTTAGGAACATTTATTGGAGAATAACCATATCTTTTGGAAGTATGAAAGTTGAATCCTGTTTCATACAAATATAATAAAGAGTAATCGGACAAACCACGGTATTGTAAATAAAAACTTTTTCTGTAATTTCGACATTTTTAAAACACTCCCAAACTTCCAACATTTTCTGATATACTTAAATTCTTTTGTTCAGAACTTTTAAGAATTCCAATGGTATCTTTTGGATTAGATTTTCGCATTTTCCAAGTGCATGCTGATTTTCTGTTTAAAGCAGGTTACATTTAAAATTAGATTTTAATTTTCTTTATAATTAACAAAAGAAGACGATATATATACAACCGATGTCTCATTCATATGCTCGGCATAGAAAATAAATGACCTAATCTGAAAGCCAAATTAATCAATCAAACATGCCGACATTACTAAAACATAATATAGTAGTCAGATCAATCAAATATCCCAATACAATTACACAACAATAGTTTCTAAATCTTTAAATTTTTTCATAAATAAATTTCATGAGGTAATTAGCCTTTTTTCAAACTTAGAATATTAGTATCAGTTTATTTTGTGAAATGCCAAATACATTTAATGTTTAATAAGAAACATAACGTGATGTCCAATGCAAATCCCAATAGTAGACTAGTTTCGAGCTAATGGCTCTCGTCAGTACTGTGCGGAAGGCGCTCAGATTTCTCTTCGCGCCAGGCAAGTGTACAACAGTGTCAAGTTAACACTGCTATAGACTCACCCTGCTGCACTGAACACCAAATCAGTTTGCAATACTTAGCTTAGAGGCAAGAAAAAGGACGAATCTTTATCTTAAAACCTCCTTTCACTTGAAACCATAGTAGATACAGTCTCACTTCTGCGCACTGCAAGTGAAACACAGAAACTGGTTACAAGCTATCAGACAACCAAGAAAAAACAACTTAAATTTGATTTATTCACGAATATCTGATTCTAATGAAAGAATAATAAGAAACATAACGCGATGTCCAGTGCAAATCCCAATAGTAGACTAGTTTCCACTATAATGGTTAATTGTTGTTTAATTATTGCAACAGAAAGACAATTGTACCTCAATCATCTTGTTGTACTTAAAGTGTTATATAAAAATGTTGATATGGATATAGATGTTCTAGAACTAAGACAAGACCGATAAAGAAACTCAAAACGATGAAGAAATAAATATGTTGGCAATATACTAATAGAAGAAATATTGGAAAATTACACATTACTTTCTTATATTAAATTTGCATTATTCAAAATGCGAAAAATAATTAAGTTTTTTAAAAATTCACCAGTTCGTGCTGAAATTATTTTAAAGTATGTACCACAACATGATAGAAAGGATTTAAAATGGATGCTATATGTAAAAACACATTAGAACACATTGGTATCGGCTATACATAGATTTTTAAAACTAATTGATTGTGTAAATATAATTTTAGATGAACTAGGTTTAGAACGGTTCTAATAAAATTTCATTATCGTATTGAAAAATGTATTATTTTTACTTCAACCAAACAAGAACTTAGTAAAAATGAAAAAAATTTCATTACAACATAAGAAACAATTTTGTATGTTCTGAGAAAACAAGAAAATAAATACTAAATTTATTGGAAATATCAAAAAATGAAATTGAAAAGCGAAGAAATGCTCATATTTTTCTATTAGAGAAATGGTTTTATTATAGATGAAGAATTTCAGCGTATTTAAAGTAATAATGATGGAAAAAATAAGTGAAAACATGTAAAACCTCTTGTGAAAGAATATTTTCTGTGCCAGGAAATACAATGCCAAAAATTCACAGTCGATTAGGTACTAAGACTTTGAAAGTTCTGGTATTTTAAAAATATTATTTTAACCAAACTAACAAATAATTAATAAGAAATTAACCCTTAATTGCATTGTGTAGCAGATTTGCTACATACCAGAATTTCACGTTTAGATCGCCTAAAATAAATAAGAACTAACCATTATAATAGTGTTGCTTATGAGCTACAAAGTTGTTTAACGGATTTTTACATTAAATTTTTAAAATTATTTTTATTCAGTCAATGGAACGTTATTTTATTTTATTCAAAATAAATAAAAAAAATCATGCAATTAAGGGTTAACCCTTAATGATTTTTTTACAATGAATTTTTTTTATTTATGTTTTTAATTATTATAAAAAACAATCATTATGTTTTTAACAATATTAAAAAACTAGTTTGGTTATTTCAAAGAAATTTTCCTATCAAAAAATTATTTGTTTAAGTAACCTAGGCACCCTGTTAATTTGAAAAAATCTACTCGTTTACCCGAGCAATGAAATATTTGTAGAAAAAATCTAATTTTATCTTGTAAAAGTTTTATAAATTTAGAAAATGAAGTCAAATTAAGGTTTATAGGAAAAATTTATTTGCCTGCCTAAAATTTTGTTTAAATTTACATTCTTGGTAGAAAAGATTTAATGATTGAGAATTTCATTTTTTAGACAAAATTACAATAAATAAAACATTAATTTAATTAATCATCAATAAAATTAAGAAATCACAATAGAACACAAATGCTTTTCAGCGGTTTCTCATTATAGTAACAATTGATGCTAATTGAGAAACAGCCGTATTAAAAAATATACATTTCCACTAAAATAATTTCCAGATAAAAACTTTATTTTGTCGCAATATTATAATTTATAATTCAAAATGTTGATAAATCAAATTGAATTTTTATTTTGTAAAATGTTTTCTTGATATTCCAGAAAAATAACTTATCTGAGAATGAAATCATGAAAAATTCCGAAGTACTTTTAAGAACCGAAGCGCCCAGTTTTGTAGTTGGAGATAACTCAGATTCTGATACCGATCAGTCATTATATTCCAGTAATCTCAATCATCCTGATGAAATAGGCGACCATCTTCATCCAGTCATAAAACATAGAGTTAAAGTAAAATTTTAAAGTTTTAATGTTGTTTTATTTACCAGTGAACTCAACAATACGGGGTCCAATCAGGTATTATAGGGGTTTAAAAAAATCATGCTCCTAAGTTTGAAATATTCTGCTATTGTTTTACTGAAATAACAAAATACAAAATGAAGTTTTAGGAAAATAAAAAACTCGGGCAAATTAATTCTAACTAGATAGTGCTTTTATAAAAAAGTACAATGTAGTGGAGAATATTTTGAATGTTTTAGATTTTAAAGATAAAAATAGAAATATTACTAAATCTAAACATTTGGTTTTTTATTCTATGTCCAGACAGAGCACGTTTGATAATGCAAATAATGTCATAATTCTTGGACAACAGACCATGATAACCCCCATTCCCTTCTCGTTACGCTTCACCCCCAAAAAATTTCGTCAACTTTTCTCATGAAATTTCTCATGGGTGTTAGAATTTTTATTATAAATAATAGACTCAAATTAATATAATGTAAAAAATGGCCTTTTTCTGATTACTGGTGTAATGGGATGGGAGAGGGCTGAGGTGTTGCTTCGAATGTCGGTTTTGCCACGTCCGCGTATCAATACTGACTGACCCGTACCCAGCTTCGCTTGGTAACAATTCGTTATTTTTGACTTTTATGTTTAAAAATATATATTCGTAAATTTTAAATCGACCGGGACAAATAAATCTTGGACCGGGACACGGACCTCGAAACCGTGACGTATGGCAACTTTATTTTAGTTAAATAAATTAAATAAACAAACTAAGTTTTTATGCAACTTAAATATTTACTAAGTTATTGAGAATGTGTCCGAAAAATTCGGCACAAAATAAAAAAAATTTAAATAAATTTTAAAGCATTAAAAACTATTAAATAATAAAATATAATTAAAAAGCTATCATATCAGCGAAGCACGATTCCAAATATTAAACAACTGCTTCACCCTATGAAATATCCGATTTTTATATTAGGCAAAATGGTAAATATGAATAAGCAATTTAAACATTATTTTAATAAGTAAAAATAAATATATAATCAGTATTAAAATATATAAAATGATTGTAATTTAAAAATGAAATTCAAATTTTCCCATCAGGTGGTAAAGTGTCAAATATTCATTTAATATAAAATAAATCAGATTTCAATGAAAAGCTGATTTATTTTATATAAGACATCAGGAATTAAACCAATTTGATTAGATTTTTTAAAATTTTTGCTCCAACAGACACAATCAATCTTATTATTAGGCGATGTCTTATTTTTTGTTGCACAAAAATTTACATTTATTCAAATACTGTCGTCTTATGTAAAATTGTCATGACTTTCCAAATCCAGAAGTTCGGTCTGAATTTCTTGTGGTTAAATTTCCAAATCATATTAGTGCTACTTTTTGGGAAAATGCGGTGCTTATAAGCTGATTAGGAAATACATAATAATTTTATGTGCGCAATCTAATAAAATTTACTAATCCTAATAAGTTTAATTAAACCATCAAAACATTTGTGTCTAATACTTTTTACACATCTATTCTGTAGTTGAATAATGGTAGTTCTCGAAACCATTAGACAGTAATTTAAATTTGATAATGTGTAGTTTCAACTTGATTATTTTAATATTGTTGCTTCAACTCATAAAAGTATGCTCTTGAATGGTAACGTACAGTGATATATATATATATATATATTATTTAAGTTAATATTTTCTTTTATACTAACATCTTTATGCTTAATATTTGCTCATTTTGTTTTATGTTTGTCTTAAATTTTTACGCTATAGAGGCATAAGTTCGATTCTCCCAATGCCGAATCATTATCCACTGAAGATAGCAATGTCAACTCAAATTTCAATTCTACAAGCCTACCATCCACAAACGAATCAAATAGTATGTATAGGACATCTCTTTTGCACAACGTAGCTCAAATTTGCAATACTCATGAGCATTTCCATCGACTTTTTGTGGACGAAGAAATTGACATGCACGTCGATCGATTGTTTTCATGTCTTTTTACCAACAGCTCTTTTTTTCATCGGTTCACAGAATATCGAAAGACATTTGATATAATTCAGGCACCTTGGCCAGAACATGCTAACGAAAATGGAACCAAAGAGCGAACGATTTACTATACAATTACTATGAAAGCTAAAATCGGACCAAAAGTTTCGTCTTCCGAAGAAAAACAAGTATGGAATATTGTAGCTTTTATTATGATAAAACTGCTATATTAATCATAGTTTAAAATTAAATAATAATAATTAAGTTATTGCATTCTTCAAATGAAAGGTCTAGAAATTACACTTTTTTTTCAGCACTATTTATTAGTATTATGACAGTTTTATTTAATGGAAATATTATGTATCATTATTGTTTTTTATTCTTGTTTACTATACGATTAGAGATGATAAAAAATGTGATAAATATAAATTATAAAGAAGTTGTGAAATTTTGTTTTTTTGTCTTAGCATAAAATTTGGGATTTTGAGTAATAAACAGAACGCAATTTTAAGTAAATGATCTTCTTTCATAATTTCAGTAAGAACCTATCGAATATCTTTCTCCTCTTGAACCATTTCAGAACCCCTAGGGTAATATTTCCTTTATTACAAGTTTGACAATTTCTAAAATTATCATTTCGTAAACTAACAGTGAATTTAAAACTTAATCTAATCGTATGTAGCACGCCACACCATTCTCTCGAAACGTCAAATAAAATTCTTTTCCACTTATTACCGAATTTTTTATATAAAATCTTTAAAATCAGTTGTTCCTTTGCACATTTTTCTATTCTCAATAATGTTACTCACACCTCTCAATCGCTATGTTCCTGAACCCGTATGCAAAGATAACGGGAAATCTCTCCAATGTATGTGGCATTGCACCCATTACATGAAAATTTATACACTAGATCAGAAACTAAACATATTAGGGTTTTATATTTATTAAAAAAACATTTATTGATTTTAACGATTTTGATACTATTTTAAATAAATTTGAATTGCATAATTATTTTGTGACAGATAATTTAAACTTTCTTAAACCGTTCGAATATGGAATTACAAAAGGTATTTTTTAAATATAATTTTTAAATTTAAATTGTTAATAACTTTTAGTAAAATTTTCATATACTAGTAACTAGCAGCTAGTTAATTATTTTTAAATAATTATGTTTTGAGCAAAAAGTTTAGTGAAAGCCAATAATTTATTTTGTGAAAGTTTGTTTTAAAAGTCAAAAATAATGGAATTATTGTAAATTTTTTTAATTATGAATCTCTTAAATGAAAATAATTTAGAAGATGTTCTCGTGACATTTAACAATAAAAATTAATTAAAATATTTTATCTTCTTTATCGTTGATTAACTATTTTCATTTTCTCATCGTTTTTATAGGACTTTATCAATAATTAAAATTAAAATCGTACAGCCTTAATAAAAATTTGCTCTTGTATAAATTAATATATAATTATATATGTTACGACAATTTGAAAATTATTAGAATTAAATGAAGAACGGTATGAATATAAGTTTTGGTGACTGCTGGTGATATCTAAGTATATATTTCAAATGTTAAAACGCCATCTAGTGCAAAACGGTAACAAGGGCTAAATATCAACGAATCTGTACGTCTTTCCATCTATTGGGCATAACATGGATTAAAATGCTTTGTATTCATTTTGAACTATTTCTATATAATGCAATAAATCGATAAAACTATACAAAACCTATAAAAATTTCACAAGTCACATTTATAGGTATATTCACATTTATAGGTATATTCAGTTTCCTATTTTACTGTCTAACTTAAATGTGACTTATAATAGTTAAAAGGTTTTACATCACTGAAATATTTGGTTGCAATAATCCAGTTGACAAACATATGACACTGAGTATAGTAAGTTATCTATATTTCTCGTGTCATTTAATATTTTGACACGAGCAAAGGCAGGTCTTCACCTAAAATGTTTTGAACAGTGTGTAATTTAAATATTTGGGTCCATACTTAGTTTTCATTTACTATATCACCGAACAAAAAAAATATAAAAGTTTTATAATTAACATTGTGAGGATATTTAAGCATAATTATCAACGAACATAAAATTAAATTTTAAAATGTTGAAATTATTATATTAATTATTAAATAAAAAATAAGGATGTTATTATAAATTTATATTTTAAATAAAATAGAATTTTAGATTATTTAAATTTATATTTTTAATGAAATTAAATTTTAAAATAAAAATAAATGCCATTGTTAATTTTGTTTAAATACTCGGAAATATGGAAGATATAATTTTGAATTGAATAAATTTTTGAACTTTTAATGAATACGAATTTTGAATTAAACTAAGATGTTTTTACAACATCTAACAAAACATGATCAATTTTTTTAAAATTAATTAACAAAGTTATACTCAGTGCAAGCTATATAGTTCATTGAAATTATATTAATATCTTCATAATTGATCTCTGATTTTTTTAAATAATAATTTTGCTCTAAATATACTCATTGTTCAACTTTGTATCCGTTCCATAATCTATACTTTCTGAATAATAAACCAATTTATTTATTCATAGCTTGGAAGTATTATATTGCATTTATTCAAGCTTTGCATAGTACATTCCATGTGTAACTTATGTGATTTTTTAGTATTTTTTACGTAATCTAGTAAAGATTTCACATTTGGCAGTCCAATGTGTGCTTTCATTCAATTATTAAAAATCATGAGTTGAAGTTATTTTTACAAATATCATATCGTTCTAGATCATCCATGCAAATAGTGTACCGGGTTGCTGCTATATCGTGGACACAGTTGTTCGCAATGGGGGTTTCCCATTGTCTGATTGTTTTCATTGTATTAATAGATATTGTATTATTCATTTAAATGCATTTAAATCCAAACTAAAGGTCACTTCTCAAGTGGTTTATGACAAATCTATTTTTTTTGCTTCAAAATGTAATATTATTTATATAAAGTTGCCATGCTTTTATATCTTGTTTCAGCTCTCATAGAATCGACAGCAAAATCTGGTCTCACCGATTATTTCAACGATCTCGGTAATATTATTAATTAAATTTATTTATTTATAACATTTGTTTTAATGTTTCTGTTATTTTACCGTAAAATCATTAGGAAAGCACTTCTTTATTTTCAGGTAGAATTAGCACAAATTATTGAATTTATTTATTCTAAACTTAAAATTAATATTATGGGAAAGTGTAAAAAGTTATTATCAGGATTTAGAACTTTTAAAAAGACTAATAGTAGAATGTAATTTTAAATTGTGCTATATTTCAAGCAGAATATTTATAAAATTTATGATATGAAAATCAACTTGTAGATTTATTTTTTGAAGAAATAATTAAAAATCATTTAATCGAATTTTGTTATTGTTAAAAACAAAAATCTAGCTATTGAATTTTATTTTTTTTCCCCATTAATGCAATATTTTATGTAATACAAATTTTGAGTTGCTATTTTGTATTGTTTCAAAAAGGATGCCTTTTTGTATTGAACGCACTTATATTCTTGATTCGAAAAAATCGCTATTCTTACAGTAAAAAAAAGCCTGTTCCCGAAATTTCCAAATAATCGAGAGCCTACTGTAATTGGAATATCAGGATGATAATCGTATAGCCTAATTAGAGTGCATTTTAAATTGTTGTGATTTTAAAAGTTATTGAGTGAAGTAAAAATCCTCTCAAATATGAAATATTTGTTTTAATACTGAAACTCAGTAAGTAATTTTTTGGATTTTTTGAAATAAAAATTTCTAAATGAATACAGAAAATTTAAAAACAAAAATAATCTAATAGCTATAAATATTTTATAGAAATTAATTAATCTGAAAAGCAATGATTCTTAAACTGTTGATGTAGTCCGTGGAAAAGTTTTGTTGGCGTTGAATGGACAAAACTTAAGACTCGTACTATCTTATTCGTCTTTTTCAATGAAGTTATTATTCGTTTTGTCTCAAATCACATAGGAATCACAGTTTTCATATTTTCGTTAATTGAAATTACTTCCTTACTTCAAGATGCTATACCTTGAAAACATTAATATGAAGTGCAAAATCGTATTCATATCAGTATGTTCTTAGTAAACTCTCAAACTAGAACTTTCTTCTCGACAAATTAATAAAAATAAATGTCTGCTGAAATCTCCAATTTTTGTCATTTCAATAACGACAAGAATCGAGATGGAAAATAGTGAAAAATTAATTAAAGCAAAATTAAGAATTTTCGGATTTGTTAAAAAATATTGAATTTAAAGAAATTCTTTCGAGTTCTCAATAGTTTTGTAAATCCAAGTTCACTTTGACTATTCTTCTCCAAATCGTGTCCATCTTCGTATCTATCGGTACGATTTTGCTCCCTCGAAATTGTTGGCTTAACATTTGAGCTGGCAGGATTAACACTAATGTATAAGTTGAAAATCGCATTACTTATTAACCCTTATCAGTCGTAAGTCCCCTCTTACAGGACAAGAGTACTTTGTCGCTTGTTTTTACGACCGATAATGGTTAATAATTCATTTCACACTCGTTTTATATTAAAACAAAATTTCTTTTTTATCAAATAAATCAACTTTTGTTAACATGAAATATGTTTCTATTAACAGACAAGTGCTTCAATTTATTAAAGATTTTATAAATCTTGTCTTATTAAATATATTTACAGCCAATTCATTAAAACATGAAGCCAAAGGATTAGGTCAGCATTTACGTCAGATAAATGTCAATCACGGTGCCACAAAAGTCAGTTTACCAAAGCCAGTGCACCGTAAGATACCAAACGAGCCAACGCATCATCAGTCAAAAATTAATAAAACAATGAATGATTTGAATATGTCCCCGATGTCCGAAGACTTTACATTGTCAGTGGGAAATATTCTACGGCCGGACAGAGCATGGTTGATACTAATAATGCTGTTAGTTAAATAAATTAAGTTTTTTTGAAAGATATTAACAAGCCATTTTACTACCGAATATTTACTAAGTCATTGAAAATGTGTCTGAATAATTCGGTAATAAATAAGAAATTTTAAAGTATTTAAAACTATTATATAATAAAATATGATAAAAAAGCTATCAAATCAGCGACGCACGCTTCCAAATATTAAACAAATACTTCACTGTATGAAATAAACGATTTTTATATCAGGCAAAATGGTAAATATGAATAAGCAATTTAAATATTATTTTAATAAGTAAATAAAATAAAAATAAATAGGATAAAAATATATATGCACATAAGTTTTATTTGATTTACATAAAATTACTTCATCACACAAATTTTATTTTTGACACTTAAATTTATAAAATGCCTATTTTACTACAGGGCACACAAATTTAGAAAGTTATTAATATTTATCATCCCGATTATTTCGAAATCTTTTTAAAACTTTACATTGTTATAGGGTAAATGGTAAAAAATGCAAGATCGAAAATTAACTGGACTTTAGCATCAAATGATAACGATTTGCAAATTTAATTGCGAAAAATACCCGAAATTTTCTTAAACATCTTAATTATTTTTGTATTCATTTTTAATATTTTCATTCTTTTATAAAATTTAAGACAGTAATTAACGATGTAAAAGCGCAAAATCTTGCATATAACCCCTGAAGCAATTAATATTAATAACTTTCTAAATTTGTTTGGCTTGTAATAAAATTGTGTGTCAATATAAAGGCATTTTATAAATTTAAGTGGTCAAAATAAAATTTATGTGCGAAAAATACCCAACCAAAATAAATATATAATCAGTATTAAAATCTATAAAAATGATTGTAATTTAAAAACGAAATTCAAATTTTTCCATCAGACGGTAAATGTGTCAAATATTCATTTAATATCAAATATAAAATAAATCAGATTTCAATGAAAGATTTTATAAACAAATTCAATGAAAAACTGATATCGAATATAATATTTTTTTTAAATTTTTAACTTATTAACTCATCTTATTTTCGGTACTTCATCCTTTATTCACAAAGATTTGTGTCTCTCAATTTTCATTATAAAATTTAACAAATTTGGCAAGTAGATTTGTATTTCTATTTCATAACTATGATACCATTGCTCTACTGCATAATTGGTATGACGATCAAACGAAATGGTAAATATCAATAAAGATTACATTTTTTTGATAAGTTAAATTCTTTAAAATGATTATTATTTGAAAAAGAAATTCGCACGAAAATTACTTAAAAAATTAATATACATTCAAATGTTCACTTTAACAAAAAATGTAAATACTATACTTTTCCTTTGAACGGTGGTATGTATATATATATATCGCCGTTCAAAGGAAAAGTACAGTATTGTGTATATTTTGGGAAACGTATTGTATTTTCCCAAAACCATAATGCCATTTATTTTACTTCGTTATTTATAAAACAATTATTCTCACAATAGTCCAAAATCGTTAAATGAAAAATGTCTGTGGTTCTGCTTTCCACAGTTTTATATCTATTTTTTCTAACATTCAGTTTCTTTTAATTACGACTTTTAATTTTATTTTCTGATTTAACACAAATTTTTGCCGATAGTCATAATGGAAATAAGTTATCTTTTAGGCGGCTTCTGATTTTTCTAGACACTGTTGGAGGTCATATTTATGCCTAAAGTAAAAGGATAATTGATTTCAAATTTTTATATAGAAATCTAAACAATAAATGAGAAAGAATTTTGTGTGAGGCATTGGTGATTAAATTACAAATAAAATTCAATCAATCAGCAATGAATTTATTGAAATTATGTATTTAAAACATAACTAGCATTTGACACAGGTTATGATGGTAAACTGATGATGGGGATAATTTCCTTTAAATATATTTTATCTGTTTGGGTTTTTTTGCAGTTATTAAAAGTATGATATCATTTTTTTGACAAATAAATTATTGAAAAAGTTATTGAATGAATTTCCTGCACCATTTGCTATTTCGTTTACAGGAAAATAAAAGAATATTGATTATTTGTGGTTCACAATCTATTTTGCACTGTGAAATTAGTTATTGAAACAACTAAAAGCTTTTCAAAATAAAATATGGAATTGTTGACATAGTTGATTAGGTTGACGACTTGTTTACTGGTTTTCAAGGTAACTGTCAATTATTTATCGTTTTTTAGTTTATTAATTGATTTGAGAAAATTCCACTTATTAATTCTAATAAATTTTCATAGTGTGCAATGTGCACTGCACATAGATGTGTAATTCTAAAAACATTTCAAGCACGCGATGCTTGTTAAAAACATTTCAAGTGTAAAGCATGAATTCCACAAAACATAAATTTATTATTGTATTCTTGAAATTGGTCTTCCAAATTGGATTTATTTCATGCAGAGCGAACTTTCTACAGCAATAAAATTTCAAAGCGTTACTTAATTGTATTAGGCATTGGTTCTAAAAGTGGGCGCTGAAGCTTTCTATGCAATTTTGGGTTTTAAAGTGGTTTTTGAGTAGGTGACCACTCAGAAGAAATTAATAACAAACACTTTGACATTAATGTTTTTTTTGTGATTTTGTAATCGAAATCATTAGAAATTTAAATTCTGAATTATCTTATTAAATTTCCACAGCTAATGAGTCTCAACAACTAAATATGTTGGACAGCAATTGCGCAGTTTATTTAATCCAGCCCGCTTTGAGATGGCTATATTTATTTGCAAGGATTTGTGCAATACTGAGTAATGTATCACAAGGTACTATTTACGCCATTAATGATTGTAATATAAAAATATAAGATTAAAATGATTGTAACAAGAGAAACTATATAAAGATAAAGATCCCTATTTACCACCCCACACGAATTAAACAATTTATTAATATTTCTTACAACAGGAATTTTGATACGATCATTTTAGGTTAAAAAGATTTTTTTGATAAAATTTCAGATTTATTAAGCTTTATAATTTTCTTTTGAATTTAAATATTAAACAAATATAAAAATATTAAAAAATACAAAATAACAAATGAACCAATAAAAATATCCATAATAATAATAGCTTCACATGGTAAGCGATGTTGACTTTTGTATTGAAAATTTTGATTTTCATAATTATTAAAAATATTATATAACTAACAGATACACCCAAATACATAACAAGTCTTTTATTCAGATTATCTTTGATAATAAAATATTTGATATTTTAATCTCGGAAATTCAACTTTTTTATTTTAATGTAAAACATTCCACAACATTTACGGATTTTTTTTATTTTTAGGAGTTTGATCATTTGTTTGTGTCTTTCATTTCTGTATTCAAGATTTCGACAGTTAGAAGAAATTACTAATATAGAAATTAATCGTCAAAATCATCCTTCCAGAGATCCATTGAGATTTGATTCATCTTACGACTGGAAAATAATGATGAAAAAACAACAACAAATTCAGATCGATGAAATATCTCAATGGAAAACACTTGTTGAATCTTCAATAGATTTAATTGATCAGGTAATCTTTGGTTTGGCTTAAATATGAACCCTCAACTGTGTGCAGATTGAATATTGCGTTTTACTTATTTTATACAATTTCTCGGGTGCCCTGTAATCGCGTTGTATATAATATTAATAATATGTCAACTATACTCAGAAATTACATTAATATAAAAAATTGTGAAGTGCTTGAATTTATTACAGAAAAGTAGTAAAATCACCCTTTATTGATTTAATCAAAATAATATTTCGATATAAAAAGTTCTAATTGATTCGGAATATTTTTTGTCTTTTATTTTCTCCATTTAAAGCCATATCGGTTATATTTTTTGACATGCTAGACTTAAATGGGTTAAAGTTAAATAAAATTCAAAACAGTTACTTTTTTCTGATTCTGTCTTTATTATGTCGAATAAATAACAAAATCGCGACTCCTGAGACTGATAAACCAATTTCCTATGTTGTTTCTCTTTATATACTCAAATTATCTCTATAATTAAGGCTAAAATTTTGTTTTTTATTCGTTTGTTGTTTCCAATGACCTTTTCTATACCTGATCCTCCTTGCAGCTTCGAATTATTAATTTTATACAAACTCACAATTCTCTGCTTTTCGTATCTAATTATGCACTTTCCTTCAACTCTTATTTTAAATTCCTCCTTTTCATTCTTACATCTCTATTTCGTTTTATTTCTATCCAATTTTTTTTAAATCAATCTCAATTTATTATTATTTATTTCAGATGAGAAATGTCCTTGTCACTATTAAAGCCAACCTCGAAAATTTAGATGATGAAATCAAGTCGAATTCATTTCATTTCGACAACAAAGGCAAATATACCAAATCATAATAATGTTATAACACATGAAATTTGTAAAATGTTCACTTTTTAAAGCCACCATTCCAGTCCAACTTTAATTTGGTGTTTGGTAGTTATTATTCTACTTTCGGTTTATTAAAAGAACAAGTTATCACACTCATTAAAAAACCAGCAAAGATATTTATTTCCCTTTAAAATTATTTTTCTCAGTTTCAATAATTTATTGTTTGACAGATTATCAGGTGTATTTTACAATTTGTTTGTTTGAATTTTTTCAAATATTAATTTTAATTATCATTTTCTTCCAGTGAACAATTTTACAGTCAAAATTTGCAATCATTTTCTTTTCTTTCTTCCGTTCCCGTTTCAATGCTTCGTTCTCCGTTTCACCTTTCTAAATTGTCCAATACTCGATTTTGCGTTTTAATTATTCATATTTTATTGATTGGCGTGCTATTTGTAAATTCAAAGATTTGAAGATGGTCAATAAAACTGTGACTTGAATGATTTTGAAATTCAAAATTATTTAATGAGAATATAATATTTTTCAATGAAATCGAAGTTTTGAAAAATAATTAAAATGTTTCCTTTCTAATGGTATAAATAATTCTACAGTTTTGTTGTGACTATTCCAGGTAAGGGTGCTGAAAAGAGGAGGTGATTTTCGCAAAGGTAACAGTTGGGTAGATCAGTAAAAAAGGTTTATATTTCAAGAATGTTCTTAACAATGGCTATTGAAAGTGATACGGTAAAGATGTATGTGTGTAACTGGTTTCTGCATTTCTTATTAGATCGTCTTTATTTAAACGAATCGGTTCAAAATCATAAAAGTGCGCATGTTTTGGAATGAATTTACCGATAAATTCATTGTGGGACTTGGTAGAACTTGAAAAGATAACGGCATAATAAGTATTTGATTCCTTACTACAATGTATTCATTCTTTTAAGAAAATAGAAGATTATTTAAAAATATACTTGGTTTAATTAGCATGCAAAGGAAAAATAGCTGTCAGAACGTTTTTATTTGGTATTGTGCTAATCACAGGCTAGAACTATCAGTAGATGATGCTAAGAAATTTACCATAATTTAACAAAGAACTGTATATAGTTCCATTTATGTGCAGAACTACTGGAGAATGAAAGGCTGAAGATTGAAAGGATTGCAAATATCGGATTAATGTCATCTAGTTTGCGTACAATTTTGGTTGTGGAATAATTTTAAATTCCTTGTGTATCATTTTGAAGAAGTTTCTGATAATCCTAGAAGAGTTAAAAATGTACTTTTAATGGGTTCAAAAGAAAAATGACATCAGTAGAACTTTTATTGAAATTAGAATTTACAGGTGACAATTTCCAAATATTATCATAATTAAGTTTGAACCACAATATAGACATGTACAAGACAAATAATAAAAATAAACATACAGTTTTTGAAGAAAGAGTAAAAATCATTGGTATCTATTATTAATGCTTTTTAGCTGTTTTACGTGATCATTGCTTTTGTGGAAGTTTAATTCACATAAAAGAAAGGATCCTTCAATTGGCCCAAGTACATTTTATACATTAACAGGTCTTTCAAAAGGAAATTGTTTGATAGAAACTCGTTGAGTTGGTTATTTGGTTTCGCTTCATCGATCAAAAAACATTGGTTTCAACATATTAAAACTCATCGACACTTGAAAATGTTGGAAATTTGCCATTGAGACTGAAACTAAATGAAAAAAACAGATTTGTAGATTCCGTGAATATCCAGAAGAACTACTATATTTGATGAATCGGACTTCAAATTCCATTCCATTTTTTCAAGTAAATGTGAACGCGTGTTTTTGTAGATAAATGTAATTACCGCCCTAACAAAAGCTTCGAAAAAACACTTTAATTTCAACAGTTTACTCACAAAACATTATTCAGTCATAGAGTGGGTCATAATGTTTTATTTTTTTAATTTAATAATTACTTGAACTTTTAACTTAGTTTCAATTACTTTATTTCCCATTAAAATTAAACATTTGGTAATTATATATTATTATTTCTGTTGTCAACCTCGGTAATTAAACGAATTCCAAAAGTTTATAAAAGAATTTTTCCATTATTTGCTTTTGGTTATAATTCTTTGGCAATGTAAACCTGAATGCCTATTTTATTTCATATATTTATGTAGTGCACCAAACATTAAAATTTAATTTCTTTAAAAATTTAAATTAAAATGATAAATATAACAGGTGAAATTAAAATGAATTTTGTTTAATTATTCACCGAATATTTTATTTTTCCACTCTAACAATGCAATCTAACAACAATTACAAATCAGTTATGTCGAAAAGTAATCAAATTACCTTATTTTCATACCTTGAAACGACTGTATAATTCCGAATCTATCAGTTTTAAATATTATATTGAATTATACATCCGATTATGTTAAAACTGCTAGAAAATTGAAGTTAATTGATTCTTATATACTATATGTCTTATTAACTAGAATTGTGCATTTTCTCTATCACATTGTTGAATAATTTCCTTTCGATGTATTCTCATCTGGATTCATTTTAGTCGTAGCATCATCTTTGAGCTTGCAAATCAATCTTTTCAATGGAATAAGTCGATAAATATTTGTGGAATTTATACATTCATGTTTTATTTTGGTATTATTTGATTTTCTTCAATTTGTATGGTTTATCCATGGCTGTTTCTATGAATAATTTCAATAGTCATCATTGATTCAGTATTATTGAAAACAAGAATAGTTTCGAGATATCGTAAGACGAATTTGGATTTCCTATGTTAATTTTCAGGATTAATGATTTGGATAGTTATTGTTACTGCAAATAACATTAATATAGCATATTTAGGTGGAAAATTTTAGGATCAATTTTTATATAGATATGATAAGAATTAGTTATAAACAATGTTAGTAGTGGGATGTGTCACCTCCAGCACACCCCCTTCCTTGCTGAGAGAAAATTTTTAAGACAATGACTCATTCAAGGTCATCGGATGACTAATCAAAAATTTTCAAGGTCATTTAAACAAAGACCATGATTCATTCAAGGTCATTGGGTGACTGCCATAATTTTCAAGGTCATTGGATGACTCATCATAACTTTTCAAGGTCATTAAAACAAAGACCATGACTCATTCAAGGCAATTGGATGACTCGATATATTTTTTCAATTTCATTCAAAAGTAGGTCAAGGTCATTCAAAAGTAGGTCATGGTCATTCAAAAGTAGGTCAAGGTCATTGGATGACTCATCAATTTTTTTCAAGGTCATAGTATTTTAAATTTTAATTTACTACTTTTTTATTAAGTAGTATATATTTCGTAAATTTATTTTATTATTATTTTTTTATTAATATTATTATAATTATTATTGGTCATTCAAAATTTTTTTAATTTTAATTTACTACTTATTTTTTGTGAGTAGTATATATTTTGTAAATTTATTTTACTTTTATTTTATTATTATTTTTATTATTATTTTATAAATATTATTATTTTTATTGTTATTTAATAAATATTATTATTAATATTTTTATTAATATTATTATTACATGTTTTTATTTTTATTACAAGTTTTATTTATTACAATTATTATTATTATTAAATAAAGTTTTAGTTATTATTAATATTATTATTAATTTATAAACATTATTATTGTTATAAATATTTCTATTGAAAGATTTTATTTTTAATTTTTATTTTTAATTTTTATTATTTTATTATTATTATAAATATTATTATTGTTATAAATATTTCTATTAAAAGATTTTATTAAAAGTTTTTATTTTTAATTTTTATTATTTTATTATTATTATTATAAATATATTTATTATTAAGATTATTATTACTTTTTATTATTCTATTATTACTTATAAAAACTTTTATTATTATTATTATTACTTATTTATTACTTTTTATTAATAATAATATATATAATAAAACAAATACATAAAAAACAACTATATAAACAAACAACTACATAAAAAATCAATTATTAATAATAAATGCATTAAAAGAAATATAAAAATATAAAGTTATATTTCACGTTTCTTCACGCTGGGCATTTGTCATGAAAATATTATAAAAATATTATAAAAATGAAAACAAATAAATTATAACAAATGAAAATAGCAAAGAGAAATTTTCACAATTTTTATTTTTACATACAAATTTGATCAATAAATATCTATTATATTGTCAAATATTTCTGCAAATTGTTCATCGAGAATTGCAGGATCGGCTTCAGGCATTACTATATTACCGCCAACATCAAGGACATCAACCCCTCTATAATGACCATATGCAAAACTCGAGTTTTTCCCTACCCAAACTCTCTTATCGTCATGGTTATTTAATCCTATTTTAGAATTTTTAAAAGTAAAAAGCTGGTGATTTCGGGTCCATATCCTAGTTTGAGGTACCGACATAATAGTATTGTTATTATAACAATGCAAGTATGGTTGGTGTTTAATGTCGGTACCCGGTAATTTTATACCCTTAGCTCGCATTGTTGATTTATTTCCTAGCAAGCTATAACATTTAGGGCGCAAGAAAACCCACTCGCTATATCCTAACCCTTTACTCTCATCCTTGAACTTGCCAATAATCGAGTCAAGTCGTCTAGAATATAAAGGATGAGAAGGATCATAATTTGATGTGTCTAATAGGCCATCCGAAATCATCGCTTTTAATAAATTTCTAATTTTAAATTTTTTATCTCCAAAAAGAAGCTGTCTGTATCACCCGCTACTAGATTTATATCACAATTATAAATATCACGATATTTTTGTAACTCAACATACTGTAACTGGAACATCCGTAGTTTGGATAAATCTAGAACTGATTGACCGATATAACTAGGTCTATCCAAACATATTGAGTCCTTATTAAGATGAGCGGCAAAAAGATCATCAGTAATCTCTATTGTTTTTCTAAATGCCGGTTTTGACGAATATGTAATTAACTTTTCAGCTGAATTACATAATCGCAAATTCGTCCTCTTTTTAAGGTTCTCAACAGATTTACCATACAGACTGTTGTTATACAATTTAAATAAATCTCTATATAATTCACTAACTGCATTTGCACGCAAGTTAGTGTTTTTATCGATGTAATGTTTAAAAATAGGAGCTTGCTTGTATTTAATAGCTCTATGTATATATGTAACCTTAGCCCCGAGAGAAAGATAAAGCCTGAGAAGCCTCCAATGAAGAACATAGTTCTTCTTAGGATAATGTGTTAGCATTAACTTCTCAACTTTTGAATTTGGTGGGCACATCTTTTCCGATCCAATAGGAAAGTCATTTAAAAAATCATGTAAATTATCTTGAATCTCGATATCAACTTCCATAGTATATCCATATGGAAGGATTTCAATATCCACAAAATTCGCACATTCACTCAAAACCTCATCCAAACCATCATAAACCCAAGTAAAATCAGCGTAAGGAAGACTGGCTGAGAGCCCAACCATACAGATTATTTATATCTATGTACAATAATTCTGTATCCTCCAAAGCAGCAATGTAATATTTGTTAACAAATGTTAACCCACCCCGTATTACACCTTCGTAAAAATTTAACATTTCTATGTCCTGTAAAAGTTCAATGGGTTCCGTTAATGTCATAAACGCTGAAGCCTATGACATACCCGGAATTCCATAAAAGTTTAGAGGTTCAAGACCATTGTAAACAATAGGCTTGGCACGGAATTGTTGAAAATAGTCCGCAAAAAGGAATACGTCAAGTTTAAGGTAAATTAACATATACTCACGCAAAGTCCTACAGTTTTGCTGCGTCCAGATTAGTCGTACTCATCTTCACTTACGCCTTCCCAAATTGGAGGCAACTCATAAGTAGTCTCAAGAACTTCCTCAGAAACAGCAAAATTATACGGAAAAATACCTTTACAGTCGACTATAGAACCTTGAAAGACAGACGAAGTCAATGGAAGAGAAGTTAGCGTTTTTTACAGCCTTAGCTATTGAACAATTAACAAATTGCATACTGTCGATAAAGCGAACAGCCAATTTGTTAATATGAACAATTAACGAAATAAATTTTTCTGTAGAGGTTGGTATGATATCTAAATTCCATGAAGGAAAGCGAACGAAGGAAAGCGATTTTAAAATATGGTGAAGGTCATACCCTCTTAAATTATGGAAGACTATAGGTAGTAATCGATAAATCCTACGAGCTATATTACATTTTCGGCAAGCTGCCCTATATAATTACCAGTAAAATGGCAATGATCTTTAACCGGATGTACAATCGGTTTTTTACATAAATAACAGGTTCGACAAGAGTTAAACTGTTGAACCTCACTGAAAGACATAGGCCCTATCAATTTATCACCTTTTGAATCATAGTACGGAATAGCAATTTCAGTTGCAATTTCCTCAATTTTCTTAAGAAACTCAGGAATGCAATCAAGACCGTAAAAGTAATAATATGATTTTGTGTTAGTGTAATTATTAATTAATAAAAGGCCTGCTGCAATAGGCATATGAATTTGATGATGTCTATCATCAGGAGGTAAAACCGATTCAAAATCGGCATAAATCACAAAAGGTGGGGTGATATGTTTTGAATAATTTAGGAATTCTAAATTTTTATTTTCGGGGAGCGTGTATAAGGCTGTGCCAGTCAGATTTTTGGCGCATAATGCAACATGTGTATTGAATGCATTATCTAATCTAAACCCATTAAGGCAATGTGGACACCAACGGCATCTAATTTGAATATTACAGTCAAGGGTTTGATGGCAATTCATTAACCTATCAATATTGGTCACTGCGGTATAATGATATCTATCCTTATTTTCAAGTAATAATAAATAAATAGGGTTTCCGTCAGTGACTTTGCTTATATGGATCAAACTTAAATGAGGATGGTGAAAGACATAATTATCTGGAACCTCATCAATTATAACAGTTGGTGTGTACGAAAACACATTTATTGCTAATTTTAAAGTCGAATTTTTCTTTTCGAACTTTGGGATGATTATTAATTTCATGGGACAATCTGTGATCTCATCGTATTCTAATTCGTCTAAAAACTCTGTATATTTAGAGACTCTTTGGGGGTTTTCACCAATTATATCTTTCTTTAATAAATAAAGAATAGAGTAAAGGAAGCACTTGTCGTCATTGTTTTTTATATTTACTATAGCTCCTTTATTTTTCAATGCAGAAGAGGTTTTAATATATTTATGTCCAAACAGACGATTAATAGGAGCATATTTTGTTAAAATAAAGTGAATTTCCATAATATTATCTACTGCCTAAATGGGTGAATTTTTCTATTTTTTCATTAAGCTTATTAACCCCTTCGCTTAAAAAGTTATCCGAAAATGTCTCCGCATTATTGGAAAAATAATTTTCATGGATCTCACAATCTTTTTCAAATTTAATTTTTTTTTAGCAAATTGAATTTTAACGCTCCCCATTTTATTTATTTTTAAAATTAATTTATTACTGATTCGCTCAGTTAAAGTTATTGTAATTAGTTGCGCGTTAAATATATCAAAACGTAAAGTTTTGATAGCGCCATTTAAATTTACTGTTATGTTCGGCTCATTCTCTAATACAGAACCTCCGAATTGTATAATATTATTTTCATTATTTACATCTGGTATAATATTTACATTATTTATAATAGGTATATTATTTATAATATTTTCATTATTTATAGTATTTTCATTAATTATAATAGGTATATTATTTATAATATTTTCATTACTTATAGTAGGTATAGTATTTTCATTAATTATAATAGTTATATTATTTATAATAGGTATATTATTTATAATATTTTCATTATTTATATCTGGTAATAAATTTTTACATTATTTATAATAGGTATATTATTTTCATTATTTATAATATTAGAGTCATCATCATCACTGATTTCGATGACTTCTTTTTTAATTATTTTATTAGGGATATTAATTTTAATATGTGCAGCAGGTCTTTTATTCTTTTTATTTGATGTATTTTTATTTTGTAGTATATTCAAAATATCTATGTTATTTTTATTAATTTTCTTAAACATTTTAATTTTATTAGACTTAAAAGAATTTAAATGAACCGCATGTTCCCTATAAAATTCTTTATATTTAATGCTCTGGGATGTTTTGCATATGGCGCAGATAAAAAAGTCGATGCCATTAAATCTATGGCGGTAATATTTTTTCATTTCTTCATGACAACTTTCATTATGTTGCAATATTGAGATGCAATATCTCGGATAAAAAGTGCCTATTAAAAAATAATAAATTAATGTTCATAACCTATATAAAGTATCTAATAATTCTAACTATTAAATAAAAACTATATAAAGTATCTAATAATTCTAACTATTAAATAAAACCTATATAAAATATCCAATAATATTTGCATGCTCACTGCAAACTATTAAATAAAACCTATATAAAATATCTAATAATTCTAACTATTAAATAAAATCTATATAAAATATCTAATAATATTTGCATGCTCACTGCAAACTATTAAATAAAACCTATATAAAGTATCTAATAATTCTAACTAATAAATAAAACCTATATAAAATATCCAATAATATTTGCAATCTCACTGCAAACTATTAAATAAAACCTATAAAAAATATCTAATAATATTCGCATGCTCGCTGCAAACTATTAAATAATTTCTTTATAAAGTATATATTAAAATAATTCCTATATAATTCCTATATAATTCAATTACTGTAAAATCTATAATAAAAAATGCCTAGATAATTCAAAAAACTATTATGACAATATATTTGTTTATAATTTTAATTTATTATGGTAATATCTGTTTCAGTAATAATACTTGTTTCTTTTTTAATTTATTATAAATTAATAATATTTGAAGTATTATTATAATAATACTTTAAATTTCATCAATTTAAAATAAAAATAAATTTATCATAAAACTTATAGATTAAAAAATAAATAGAAACTTATTATAAATTAAAAGATAACGCCAATAAAAAACCTTTCGTACGATATATTTCGATAGCACAGCTATCATCTTCAGGTACTCAAAACCAACTAAAAATATTATGAATTAACATTTAATTTAAACAAATTATTTTTTTATTAATTTAACTTTTTAATAAATAAATATTTTTAAAAATATATTTTAAATTAATTTTAAATTTAAAATTTTTTTTACTTATATTCTAATTTTTAAAAATTAATGTAATTTAAAATTTTCAATTATTTTAATAAAAACAAACAAACATGATTTAACATACGTAAACTATTTAAAAACATTCAAAACATTCGTAGTCACAGCACTCTGCACATTAATCTTTGGATCCAATGACCTTATCAGCAATGCTTCACATATCACTCGTTCCCAATAACTATTAAAACTTCTCAACAAAATTCTAAAATCAGACATTCTTATATAACTTTTACAGCCTCTATTGTGTTCACTAATATTGGTCAAACCCTTCAATCGACAATGCTCTAGAACTCGAGTACAGAGATGACGGGAAGATGACATAGTTCTTCTTAGGATAATGTTTTAGCATTAACTTCTCAACTTTTGAATTTGGTGGGCACATCTTTTCCGGTCCAATCGGAAAGTCATTTAAAAAATACATTTTATAATTGTGGAACATCTGAACTGGTTGGACACTTATTTTCTTGGTCATGTTTGATTTATGATTTTTATAAGGTGGTGACGCGCTTTTATACCCTTGACAGATAATGATTAACCAATCAGAATCATGCATATTATTATAACATGGACAATGCATGATAAGTGCTTGATAAGTGAAAGATAAGTGCGTGACTGCAAAAATATATAAAACTGTATGTGAATTAACCCATGGAGTTTGTATATGATTTTACACACATCTTTCATCTATATAAAATGTATTATTAATATCACGTGTTTTAATTTTACGATTTATTATTATTATAATTATTACTATTATTATTATTATTATTATTATTATTATTATTATTATTATTATTATTATTATTATTATTATTATTATTATTATTATTGTTACCACAACCAAAATAAAAAACTATTACTACCAAACAAAACAAAACAAAAATAAAATACAAAACATTTATTTTCTAAAAAGTTGATATTTAGACGAATTCCTAACAGATTTCGCCAGGCACCATTCGACATATCGCTGGTAGCGAAAATCACAGCAGCTGCAACCCAGAATACAGGGGTATTCGGGTTCCATGTCCTTCGGTCAAGCTTTATATCCCATAGAGCTTGATCTATGATATTAAAGATCCATATACCAGATCTGGAATGATTGATTCTGGCTGGTCTTTAACTATTGCTCGTAGTTGTGGGTAGAAAAAGAACAAACGTTCTAAGATTACGGCCTGATATTTATCTGGAAACAATGATAATAATATTAATAAATAATAAATTTACCGTAGTTTTCTATTTCTTTCTTTGTTAATTTTGTGCTTGTAGTCATCATAGTTTTTTCCATTTTAAAAATGAAATGAAATGAATAAGCAAGTTGTTTTAATCAATCATTAGCCAATCAGATATCGACCAATCCCGTGATTTCATTTTGTATGTCACAAACAATATTTCTGTACTCTAGATTTCGCAACCCTAATATGACTATTTTGCCATTGGCAAACACGTTAACACACATTGGGTTGTATTTTAAAAGCCTCAGTGCAGGAAATAATTCTGGCTCGAACATACAAAGACATTTTGTTGACATTTTGTATATATTGATAGATTGACCCATATCCATGGTAAACGTAATTGACTGTATTTTAATTTCCTTTATTCTACATTGTAATTTATTGACATCTAAAGGTTTCTTGCATCCCATGATTCTGCATTTGCCGGATTTGAAAAATATTATAGGGTATTTTTCACTCCTATCAACAATTTGCTGGGGTTTACCAATTGGAAATATCATTTTTGATACATCGAAAGTTATTTTATAATTTATATTTGATAACATGTTGGTGTTACTGTGATCTTTATTACTCAAAATCTATTTCATCAGGGTGGCGCACATCGAACAAGGAATTTAAATGTTCAATATTTAGTTATTTTCAAGAATCCTAGAGATGCAACAGTTATTGATTTTCTTGCTCGACAAGCATACCCTAATAATCGTAATTTTCTGATCAGTGCATTTCAAGATGCTACAAAATCACCACATGGATATATATTTCTTGAATTCACACAACAATGCAATGATGATTTAAGGATAAAAACAGATATTTTCAATAAAGAAGGTGCCATGGTATATAAACAAAGTTGAAAACTTTAACATGTAAAAATGTTTATGAAATCCAGGCTTTAAAATATCCTTAAACTTAGACAAAGTATTAAAAAGAAAAACAAAGTTCCACCAAAAACCAGTTATACACCCTAACCCTAACCCTAACCCTAACCCTAACCCCTAACCCCTAACCCTAACCCTAACCCTAACCCTAACCCTAACCCTAACCCTAACCCTAACCCTAACCCTAGGGTATGCTTGTCGAGCAAGAAAATCAATAACTGTTGCATCTCTAGGATTCTTGAAAATAACTAAATATTGAACATTTAAATTCCTTGTTCGATGTGCGCCACCCTGATGAAATAGATTTTGAGTAATAAAGATCACAGTAACACCAACATGTCTACTGATTTTTGTGAATAAATTATTAAAATCCTTTTCTTTATTAGCTTCCTGATACAAATCATCAATAATGAGGACATCACTTTCCTTAAACGACTTGACCAGTTTTTATCGAAACCCTTTACTATTTTCATGTTTTTCAATTTACAGAAATTATCTTGAGTTAATCCATGTTCTTCATCTGCACCCTTATGCCAATAAATCTTGTTGAATTTTGTTTGGAATAAATTAGATTTCAGTAATTTACACACAAACATAGTTTTACCACTACCACTTGGGCCGACGATTTGATATACAGCATCATTTCTTAATTCCATTATTAATTTGTATAATTATAGGTTTTTGTTTATATTATATGATTTAATGAACTCTTCCTAAAAATCATATATATAGCTTAATATTTCTTTATTGTTTAATTATGTTATCAAATATAAATTATAAAGGAACTTTCGATGTATCAAAAATGATATTTCCAATTGGTAAACCCCAGCAAATTGTTGATAGGAGTGAAAAATACCCTATAATATTTTTCAAATCCGGCAAATGCAGAATCATGGGATGCAAGAAACCTTTAGATGTCAATAAATTACAATATAGAATAAAGGAAATTAAAATACAGTCAATTACAGTTACCATGGATATGGGTCAATCTATCAATATATACAAAATGTCAACAAAATGTCTTTGTATGTTCGAGCCAGAATTATTTCCTGCACTGAGGCTTTTAAAATACAACCCAATGTGTGTTAACGTGTTTGCCAATGGCAAAATAGTCATATTAGGGTTGCGAAATCTAGAGTACAGAAATATTGTTTGTGACATACAAAATGAAATCACGGGATTGGTCGATATCTGATTGGCTAATGATTGATTAAAACAACTTGCTTATTCATTTCATTTCATTTTTAAAATGGAAAAAACTATGATGACTACAAGCACAAAATTAACAAAGAAAGAAATAGAAAACTACGGTAAATTTATTATTTATTAATATTATTATCATTGTTTCCAGATAAATATCAGGCCGTAATCTTAGAACGTTTGTTCTTTTTCTACCCACAACTACGAGCAATAGTTAAAGACCAGCCAGAATCAATCATTCCAGATCTGGTATATGGATCTTTAATATCATAGATCAAGCTCTATGGGATATAAAGCTTGACCGAAGGACATGGAACCCGAATACCCCTGTATTCTGGGTTGCAGCTGCTGTGATTTTCGCTACCAGCGATATGTCGAATGGTGCCTGGCGAAATCTGTTAGGAATTCGTCTAAATATCAACTTTTTAGAAAATAAATGTTTTGTATTTTATTTTTGTTTTGTTTTGTTTGGTAGTAATAGTTTTTTATTTTGGTTGTGGTAACAATAATAATAATAATAATAATAATAATAATAATAATAATAACGATGGCATCAATATTTTTGGCTAGTTTGGAAAAGAAAATTGCTTCTTTCCAATTTGAAAAACCTTTTGTTTATAAAAGGTATGTGGATGATATTTTTCTTATATTTGAAAACCAGAAACATGTAGAACCGTTTTTGCAGTTTATGAACAGTTTACATAAAAACATTGTATTCACATGTGAAACGGAGAGAAAGTCATCAATTGCGTTTTTGGATTTGTTAATTCAACGCAAAGATAAACAGTATGAGACAGAGATTTATAGAAAACCAACTGATACTGGTCTTTATACTTCTCCAGAAAGCTTCTGTGAATTTAAGTATAAGAGAAATATGGTGAAAGGATTGATTTATCGTTCATGGGCTTTATCTTCTACTTTTGCTAATTCGGTAAAAAGTGTTGATAAATTGGTTGAGTTGTTGATAAAGAATGGATATTCTAAATCATTTTTATTGTTGATGATAAAAGAAACTGTTGATAAATTGATTAAAAATCCTAAGGATCCATGTTGTGGAAAGTCTGAATGTAATTTGTCGGATGGGTGTGAATTGAGTGTTGATCTGGGTGATTGTAAAAATGGATATAAAAAAATTGAGCCTAAATATGTGTTAGTATTGCCGTACTCTGAAGGCTTTACAAATTATAAGAGGAAGTTGGGTAAACTGATAGGAAATTTAGAGTATAAGATCGTCTCTAATTCGTGTAAGGTACGCAATATGTTTATTAATAAATCAAAAACTCCGGTTGGATTGTGTTCTGATCTCGTTTATCAATTTACATGTAATGGGTGTAATGCCACATACATTGGAGAGACTTCCCGTCATCTCTGTACTCGAGTTCTAGAGCATTGTCGATTGAAGGGTTTGACCAATATTAGTGAACACAATAGAGGCTGTAAAAGTGATATCGGAATGTCTGATTTTAGAATTTTGTTGAGAAGTTTTAATAGTTATTGGGAACGAGTGATATGTGAAGCATTGCTGATAAGGTCATTGGATCCAAAGATTAATGTGCAGAGTGCTGTGACTACGAATGTTTTGAATGTTTTTAAATAGTTTACGTATGTTAAATCATGTTTGTTTTTTTAATATTATTAAAATAATTGAAAATTTTAAATTGCATTAATTTTTAAAAAATTAGAATATAAGTAAAAAATTTAAAATTTAAAATTAATTTAAAATATATTTTTAAAAATATTTATTTATTAAAAAATTAAATTAATAAAAAATAATTTGTTTAAATTAAATGTTAATTCATCATATTTTTAGTTGGTTTTGAGTACCTGAAGATGATAGCTGTGCTATCGAAATATATCGTAAGAAAGGTTTTTTATTGGCGTTATCGTTTAATAATAATAATAATAATAATAATAATAATAGTAATAATTATAATAATAATAAATCGTAAAATTAAATTACGTGATATTAATAATGCATTTTATATAGATGAAAGATGTGTGTAAAATCATATACAAACTCCATGGGTTAATTCACATACAGTTTTATATATTTTTGCAGTCACGCACTTATCTTTCACTTATCAAGCACTTATCATGCATTGTCCATGTTATAATAATATGCATGATTCTGATTGGTTAATCATTATCTGTCAAGGGTATAAAAGCGCGTCACCACCTTATAAAAATCATAAATCAAACATGACCAAGAAAATAAGTGTCCAACCAGTTCAGATGTTCCACAATTATAAAATGTATTTTTTAAATGACTTTCCGATTGGACCGGAAAAGATGTGCCCACCAAATTCAAAAGTTGAGAAGTTAATGCTAAAACATTATCCTAAGAAGAACTATGTCATCTTCCCGTCATCTCTGTACTCGAGTTCTAGAGCATTGTCGATTGAAGGGTTTGACCAATATTAGTGAACACAATAGAGGCTGTAAAAGTTATATAAGAATGTCTGATTTTAGAATTTTGTTGAGAAGTTTTAATAGTTATTGGGAACGAGTGATATGTGAAGCATTGCTGATAAGGTCATTGGATCCAAAGATTAATGTGCAGAGTGCTGTGACTACGAATGTTTTGAATGTTTTTAAATAGTTTACGTATGTTAAATCATGTTTGTTTGTTTTTATTAAAATAATTGAAAATTTTAAATTACATTAATTTTTAAAAATTAGAATATAAGTAAAAAATTTTAAATTTAAAATTAATTTAAAATATATTTTTAAAAATATTTATTTATTAAAAAGTTAAATTAATAAAAAAATAATTTGTTTAAATTAAATGTTAATTCATAATATTTTTAGTTGGTTTTGAGTACCTGAAGATGATAGCTGTGCTATCGAAATATATCGTACGAAAGGTTTTTTATTGGCGTTATCTTTTAATTTATAATAAGTTTCTATTTATTTTTTAATCTATAAGTTTTATGATAAATTTATTTTTATTTTAAATTGATGAAATTTAAAGTATTATTATAATAATACTTCAAATATTATTAATTTATAATAAATTAAAAAAGAAACAAGTATTATTACTGAAACAGATATTACCATAATAAATTAAAATTATAAACAAATATATTGTCATAATAGTTTTTTGAATTATCTAGGCATTTTTTATTATAGATTTTACAGTAATTGAATTATATAGGAATTATATAGGAATTATTTTAATATATACTTTATAAAGAAATTATTTAATAGTTTGCAGCGAGCATGCGAATATTATTAGATATTTTTTATAGGTTTTATTTAATAGTTTGCAGTGAGATTGCAAATATTATTGGATATTTTATATAGGTTTTATTTATTAGTTAGAATTATTAGATACTTTATATAGGTTTTATTTAATAGTTTGCAGTGAGCATGCAAATATTATTAGATATTTTATATAGATTTTATTTAATAGTTAGAATTATTAGATATTTTATATAGGTTTTATTTAATAGTTTGCAGTGAGCATGCAAATATTATTGGATATTTTATATAGGTTTTATTTAATAGTTAGAATTATTAGATACTTTATATAGTTTTTATTTAATAGTTAGAATTATTAGATACTTTATATAGGTTATGAACATTAATTTATTATTTTTTAATAGGCACTTTTTATCCGAGATATTGCATCTCAATATTGCAACATAATGAAAGTTGTCATGAAGAAATGAAAAAATATTACCGCCATAGATTTAATGGCATCGACTTTTTTATCTGCGCCATATGCAAAACATCCCAGAGCATTAAATATAAAGAATTTTATAGGGAACATGCGGTTCATTTAAATTCTTTTAAGTCTAATAAAATTAAAATGTTTAAGAAAATTAATAAAAATAACATAGATATTTTGAATATACTACAAAATAAAAATACATCAAATAAAAAGAATAAAAGACCTGCTGCACATATTAAAATTAATATCCCTAATAAAATAATTAAAAAAGAAGTCATCGAAATCAGTGATGATGATGACTCTAATATTATAAATAATGAAAATAATATACCTATTATAAATAATGTAAAAATTTATTACCAGATATAAATAATGAAAATATTATAAATAATATACCTATTATAAATAATATAACTATTATAATTAATGAAAATACTATACCTACTATAAGTAATGAAAATATTATAAATAATATACCTATTATAATTAATGAAAATACTATAAATAATGAAAATATTATAAATAATATACCTATTATAAATAATGTAAATATTATACCAGATGTAAATAATGAAAATAATATTATACAATTCGGAGGTTCTGTATTAGAGAATGAGCCGAACATAACAGTAAATTTAAATGGCGCTATCAAAACTTTACGTTTTGATATATTTAACGCGCAACTAATTACAATAACTTTAACTGAGCGAATCAGTAATAAATTAATTTTAAAAATAAATAAAATGGGGAGCGTTAAAATTCAATTTGCTAAAAAAAAATTAAATTTGAAAAAGATTGTGAGATCCATGAAAATTATTTTTCCAATAATGCGGAGACATTTTCGGATAACTTTTTAAGCGAAGGGGTTAATAAGCTTAATGAAAAAATAGAAAAATTCACCCATTTAGGCAGTAGATAATATTATGGAAATTCACTTTATTTTAACAAAATATGCTCCTATTAATCGTCTGTTTGGACATAAATATATTAAAACCTCTTCTGCATTGAAAAATAAAGGAGCTATAGTAAATATAAAAAACAATGACGACAAGTGCTTCCTTTACTCTATTCTTTATTTATTAAAGAAAGATATAATTGGTGAAAACCCCCAAAGAGTCTCTAAATATACAGAGTTTTTAGACGAATTAGAATACGATGAGATCACAGATTGTCCCATGAAATTAATAATCATCCCAAAGTTCGAAAAGAAAAATTCGACTTTAAAATTAGCAATAAATGTGTTTTCGTACACACCAACTGTTATAATTGATGAGGTTCCAGATAATTATGTCTTTCACCATCCTCATTTAAGTTTGATCCATATAAGCAAAGTCACTGACGGAAACCCTATTTATTTATTATTACTTGAAAATAAGGATAGATATCATTATACCGCAGTGACCAATATTGATAGGTTAATGAATTGCCATCAAACCCTTGACTGTAATATTCAAATTAGATGCCGTTGGTGTCCACATTGCCTTAATGGGTTTAGATTAGATAATGCATTCAATACACATGTTGCATTATGCGCCAAAAATCTGACTGGCACAGCCTTATACACGCTCCCCGAAAATAAAAATTTAGAATTCCTAAATTATTCAAAACATATCACCCCACCTTTTGTGATTTATGCCGATTTTGAATCGGTTTTACCTCCTGATGATAGACATCATCAAATTCATATGCCTATTGCAGCAGGCCTTTTATTAATTAATAATTACACTAACACAAAATCATATTATTACTTTTACGGTCTTGATTGCATTCCTGAGTTTCTTAAGAAAATTGAGGAAATTGCAACTGAAATTGCTATTCCGTACTATGATTCAAAAGGTGATAAATTGATAGGGCCTATGTCTTTCAGTGAGGTTCAACAGTTTAACTCTTGTCGAACCTGTTATTTATGTAAAAAACCGATTGTACATCCGGTTAAAGATCATTGCCATTTTACTGGTAATTATATAGGGCAGCTTGCCGAAAATGTAATATAGCTCGTAGGATTTATCGATTACTACCTATAGTCTTCCATAATTTAAGAGGGTATGACCTTCACCATATTTTAAAATCGCTTTCCTTCGTTCGCTTTCCTTCATGGAATTTAGATATCATACCAACCTCTACAGAAAAATTTATTTCGTTAATTGTTCATATTAACAAATTGGCTGTTCGCTTTATCGACAGTATGCAATTTGTTAATTGTTCAATAGCTAAGGCTGTAAAAAACGCTAACTTCTCTTCCATTGACTTCGTCTGTCTTTCAAGGTTCTATAGTCGACTGTAAAGGTATTTTTCCGTATAATTTTGCTGTTTCTGAGGAAGTTCTTGAGACTACTTATGAGTTGCCTCCAATTTGGGAAGGCGTAAGTGAAGATGAGTACGACTAATCTGGACGCAGCAAAACTGTAGGACTTTGCGTGAGTATATGTTAATTTACCTTAAACTTGACGTATTCCTTTTTGCGGACTATTTTCAACAATTCCGTGCCAAGCCTATTGTTTACAATGGTCTTGAACCTCTAAACTTTTATGGAATTCCGGGTATGTCATAGGCTTCAGCGTTTATGACATTAACGGAACCCATTGAACTTTTACAGGACATAGAAATGTTAAATTTTTACGAAGGTGTAATACGGGGTGGGTTAACATTTGTTAACAAATATTACATTGCTGCTTTGGAGGATACAGAATTATTGTACATAGATATAAATAATCTGTATGGTTGGGCTCTCAGCCAGTCTTCCTTACGCTGATTTTACTTGGGTTTATGATGGTTTGGATGAGGTTTTGAGTGAATGTGCGAATTTTGTGGATATTGAAATCCTTCCATATGGATATACTATGGAAGTTGATATCGAGATTCAAGATAATTTACATGATTTTTTAAATGACTTTCCTATTGGATCGGAAAAGATGTGCCCACCAAATTCAAAAGTTGAGAAGTTAATGCTAACACATTATCCTAAGAAGAACTATGTTCTTCATTGGAGGCTTCTCAGGCTTTATCTTTCTCTCGGGGCTAAGGTTACATATATACATAGAGCTATTAAATACAAGCAAGCTCCTATTTTTAAACATTACATCGATAAAAACACTAACTTGCGTGCAAATGCAGTTAGTGAATTATATAGAGATTTATTTAAATTGTATAACAACAGTCTGTATGGTAAATCTGTTGAGAACCTTAAAAAGAGGACGAATTTGCGATTATGTAATTCAGCTGAAAAGTTAATTACATATTCGTCAAAACCGGCATTTAGAAAAACAATAGAGATTACTGATGATCTTTTTGCCGCTCATCTTAATAAGGACTCAATATGTTTGGATAGACCTAGTTATATCGGTCAATCAGTTCTAGATTTATCCAAACTACGGATGTTCCAGTTACAGTATGTTGAGTTACAAAAATATCGTGATATTTATAATTGTGATATAAATCTAGTAGCGGGTGATACAGACAGCTTCTTTTTGGAGATAAAAAATTTAAAATTAGAAATTTATTAAAAGCGATGATTTCGGATGGCCTATTAGACACATCAAATTATGATCCTTCTCATCCTTTATATTCTAGACGACTTGACTCGATTATTGGCAAGTTCAAGGATGAGAGTAAAGGGTTAGGATATAGCGAGTGGGTTTTCTTGCGCCCTAAATGTTATAGCTTGCTAGGAAATAAATCAACAATGCGAGCTAAGGGTATAAAATTACCGGGTACCGACATTAAACACCAACCATACTTGCATTGTTATAATAACAATACTATTATGTCGGTACCTCAAACTAGGATATGGACCCGAAATCACCAGCTTTTTACTTTTAAAAATTCTAAAATAGGATTAAATAACCATGACGATAAGAGAGTTTGGGTAGGGAAAAACTCGAGTTTTGCATATGGTCATTATAGAGGGGTTGATGTCCTTGATGTTGGCGGTAATATAGTAATGCCTGAAGCCGATCCTGCAATTCTCGATGAACAATTTGCAGAAATATTTGACAATATAATAGATATTTATTGATCAAATTTGTATGTAAAAATAAAAATTGTGAAAATTTCTCTTTGCTATTTTCATTTGTTATAATTTATTTGTTTTCATTTTTATAATATTTTTATAATATTTTCATGACAAATGCCCAGCGTGAAGAAACGTGAAATATAACTTTATATTTTTATATTTCTTTTAATGCATTTATTATTAATAATTGATTTTTTATGTAGTTGTTTGTTTATATAGTTGTTTTTTATGTATTTGTTTTATTATATATATTATTATTAATAAAAAGTAATAAATAAGTAATAATAATAATAATAAAAGTTTTTATAAGTAATAATAGAATAATAAAAAGTAATAATAATCTTAATAATAAATATATTTATAATAATAATAATAAAATAATAAAAATTAAAAATAAAAACTTTTAATAAAATCTTTTAATAGAAATATTTATAACAATAATAATATTTATAATAATAATAAAATAATAAAAATTAAAAATAAAAATTAAAAATAAAATCTTTCAATAGAAATATTTATAACAATAATAATGTTTATAAATTAATAATAATATTAATAATAACTAAAACTTTATTTAATAATAATAATAATTGTAATAAATAAAACTTGTAATAAAAATAAAAACATGTAATAATAATATTAATAAAAATATTAATAATAATATTTATTAAATAACAATAAAAATAATAATATTTATAAAATAATAATAAAAATAATAATAAAATAAAAGTAAAATAAATTTACAAAATATATACTACTCACAAAAAATAAGTAGTAAATTAAAATTAAAAAAATTTTGAATGACCAATAATAATTATAATAATATTAATAAAAAAATAATAATAAAATAAATTTACGAAATATATACTACTTAATAAAAAAGTAGTAAATTAAAATTTAAAATACTATGACCTTGAAAAAAATTGATGAGTCATCCAATGACCTTGACCTACTTTTGAATGACCATGACCTACTTTTGAATGACCTTGACCTACTTTTGAATGAAATTGAAAAAATATATTGAGTCATCCAATTGCCTTGAATGAGTCATGGTCTTTGTTTTAATGACCTTGAAAAGTTATGATGAGTCATCCAATGACCTTGAATGAGCCATGGTCTTTGTTTCAGTGACCTTGAATGAGTCATTGTCTTTGTCTTAAAAGGTTTTTGTACTTTTGGACTTAGAAAATTTTGCTCTCAGCAGGGGGGTGTGTGCTGGAGGTGACACATCCCACTACTAATGTACACTCTAAAAATATTCCTCTACAATTCTTTCAAAACAACTTTTATCATTTTTTCATACTTTTGATAGAAAAATCATTTGAGAAATATGTACACTTTCATTGTTCGATAGATTTTTTGGATATAATTATATAAATGCTGTTCTTTGGTTCGATGGTATCCAGATTTTATTATCCTCTGTCAAAATCACTCCACCTCTTATTTTCAATGTTTTTTTACAATTTCCTTGATTTCGCTAAGGATACTTTGCCATTCTACTTCTGGATTTTCTGTAATTATTGCGAGTAATTTTGTCTTTAATTTACCTGTTTTGTGGCTTTCGTGTATAGTTTGACATTGAATACATGTTGTACATTAGCTTTTTGACAATGCATCTGCGTTGCAATGTTCTTCTCATTTCTTATGGTGAAAGCCTATATCTAAGCTGCTTAAGTAGTTAATCAATGTCTGGAATTGTGGGGTAATACCTTTCTTTGTTTTCATCATAAAAGTTATTGCTTTGTGGTCCGTACGCAGTGTAAACTTTTTCCAATAGAGATAATGTTTGAAGTGATTCGTAAAATAGTATATCACTAGAAGCTATCTCCATGTTATACAATAACCAACTTCATGTTTCGGCATTGCATGTGATTCATGTAATACATTTTCTTTTCCAGCACTGTCTAATTGTGATAATACCACCCGCTACGGTCGAAACTAGCATCGGTATCAAGGATAAATGGTTTCGAGAAATCTGGAAATTTTAAGATTGGGGCTTTGATTAGTTTAATAGTTGATTAACCCCAAAAAACTTTCTGAGTTTCAAATTGTATCACTGCTTTGATTTTATCCTCATCCGCTTTTACTCCATTTTTGCTGATAAGATGTCTAAGAAACTTAACTTTATCTTTTAAATTTCTCTAAGGCGCATTCCAATATTTTTATAATGTTCTTTCTATTTTTTTGAAAATATGACGATATATCACTGCTATTTTCCAATTGAGTTTACCTAACACCATATTCATTAGTTTTTAAAAAGTTGCTGGAGCCGCTGCTATTCCAAATGACATTCGATTGAAACAATAATGTTTAATTTTGTTTGAAAATGCAGTCTTACGTTTTGATTCTTCGTCCATCTCAACCTGATAGTATGCTTTTCCTAAATCAATGCACCGGGTAGACTGGCTCTCATCATTCAATGTCTGCTGGGCTAGGTCAGGCCTTGCTTGCGCTGATCTCGAAAGTATCACGTTGCCGAATCAACAGAGGCGCTCGATGGAAACGTCGATCAGAGTTGTTAGAAATAAAATGAGGGAAAAGCGCCTGGAGATAAGGATCTTTTAATCGAATTTAAAGTACAAGTAAAGACAAAGGGTAAACTGGAAAGAAAGTGCAATTAAAACACCGATTATATATCAATGAAAAAAGAAATTTTTCATAAAATAAAGCCGGAAAGCTGCTCAAGATTTAGAAAGATACCTTAATAAGAATTTGGTAAAGATGACAAATTTGCATAGGAATTATAGGATTAGACGACTTTGACAAGGGTATAAAAAGAAAAAAACTTAAGACCTTCCATCTGCAGTCAAGAACTTGAAAATGAAAATATCATGAGGAGTAGTTCTAGAAATGGAGCTCACTTGCTCATGGATTTTCAACCCCTATGTACTGTATCAACATGGTAACCTCCATTGATACTTAAGAGGGACAGGATAATTATCTTGAGGTGTTTAGGTAACAGTCATACAAGAGCCCTAGAAAAATAAATTAAAACAATCCTTATTCGCCAAAAATAAAGAGTTTGTTTGATCGAGTCATTTTGGTTTTCCTATTTTTATTGTGATAAATTTGAAATTGGCTTATGGGTATGATTTTGACTATATTTGGCTTTTGAATTTTAACAGTAAATCTTGCTCAATCGTTTTGCATCCTTTTGTGATAGTACTGGAAACAATGAATGACACTGAGACATTTACTTTCCAAGCGGAAATCGTACAATTGTTGAGTTCTATTATCAATACTTTCTATTCCAACAAAAGAATATTTTTGCGTGAATTAATTTCAAATTCTAGCCATGCACTAGACAAGATTAGATTCAAAAGTTTAACAGATCTCTCAGTATTCGACACCGCAAAGGAGTTAATTATAAATATTTGCTTCTCTTTAAATTATTTTTATATTGCTGCAATGAGGCAGTGAATTTTATTAAATTCTTTCAACTCGCCTCATTCAACTGGAATAGGTGTAAATTAATTAAATTTACCATAAAAATTCAAATAAATATTGTTGGGGATACACTGCACACAATAACCTTTTAATGAAAAATACACACTAGGACAAAAATTATGGATACATTCATTTATAATGTTCATCTTTAATTATAAAAATATGCAATTGAAGATATTTTAAACGCTTTATCACATTCACCATTCCAAATAGAAGCAATATAAACTATAATTTTTTAATAACATTCCTGTTTAAAATTTTTACAATTTGGAAAATGATAATAGATTTCCGAAAAATATGGAAGAAAATCATTCGAAGAAAAAGCAGTGATTTATAAATAATAATTTTCTAAGTAAAATATTTTAAGTACTCAGAAATTGATGAAAAAAATTGGTTGAAGTAACAGAACAAGAAAAAATTACTGCAATTGTTAAAAAACAATTCCCGGTATTATATGTGAATGAAAACATTTAAAGAAATTTAAAATCTATATTTTAATAAAAAAAATTTTATTATTATAAAATATCATATTTTTAAAAAATAAATATAAATGACCTGATAATATTAATAAATAAGAATTTTTAATTTAACACGTTGACGGACAATTGCGGCTATAGCCGTCAAAGCGAAGTTCACAATGTGGCATGACTGCTATAGCCGTCCAAAACGAAACGGTCGTTTTTAGACACTACGGCTATAGCAGCACAAATGTGCACTTACTGGCGTATACGTAGAAGCATAGTGTCGTGTTTTGAAAACATCTTTTTAGGTTGAAGTTCATATTTCACCTGTTATACGAGTTGCAGATTCAGTATGCACGTGGTTGTGAAAAATCACAAAAACATATAGTGTCAATTTTCGAACTTCGCTTGTTCCTACTGTCCGTCAACGTGTTAAATAAAAATATTATTAATATTAAAAAATTAAAAATATAAATTTAATGAACTTTGAACTTACTATTTGTCCATAATATTTGTCATTTATAATGATAAATTATGAAAGCTGATGCAAGTTCAAATTTTTATTACCTTCAAAAAATTTTAAAATAACAAAAGTTTAATATTTAAAGAGTAAAAACGTTTATATTCAAGTTAATACATGCGAACTGTTGTAACGCAACATTTTTGTTTAAATTTAATTTTTATCAAACAATTTTGTTTTAAACCAGTGTTAATTAAGAACCGAGACAATAAAATGTGAATAATTATTGGTTTTACTTTAAGTAGGCTGAAATGGTCTTAAACCTTCAGAAATATTATTTAACAGCGGATTAGTTTTTTGTTTAACTGTTATTTCATCATTTGTTTTTCTCATTTCGATTGTTTGAGTGTATTTCCCAGTTGGTGATAAATGTACGTTTGTCACTTTTTCTGGAATAGAAAAATTTCTTGTACTAAAAAAATTATAAAATTTTCCAGTCGGAATTTCTGTTTGATAAAAAGTTTCATGTTTGACATTTAAATTTTTTGAGGTGGAATGTTTGAATAAATGTGACGAACTGATTGTTGAAATGTGCAAAAGATCTGGAGATTGATTTGATTGTTTAGGAGTGCTACTTTTTAATTCAGTCATTTCCGGACTAGATGATGAAGTCAAAAGATCCTTGATAAACCTACGAGTTGGATTTGATTTTGGCGATGAGAGTTTTGTTGTAGAAGGCTCCATTTTATCAGTTGTTTCCGAACTAGACAATGAAGTTGAAAGATCCTTGATAAACTTACGAGTTGGATTTGATTTCAGTGAGAATTTTATTGTAGAAAGCTCCATTTTATCCTTCATTTCAGGACTAAATGATGAAGTTGAAATATCCTTGATAAACTTACGAGTTGGATTTGATTTCGGTAATGAGAATTTTGTTGTAGAAGGCTTCATTTTATCAGTCGTTTCCGGACTAGACGATGAAGTCGAAAGATCCTTGATTAAACTAGGAGTTGGATTTGATTTTGGTGATGAGAGTTTTGTTGTAGAAGGCTCCATTTTATTAGTCATTTCCAAAGATATAGCGGAATTTGACTTCTTCAGATAATTTGAAGTTCTTTTGAAATTTTTAATTTCTGTTGTTTCTTTCAAATGACCAATTTTAGGTGACTTTGAACTATCAAAATAATTATTTTTCCTTGTAATTGAAGTAGGTGGTAAATTATTTTTAATTGTCTTTCCTTCGCTTGATTGAGTTTGAATAATAGAAGATTGAGTTGTTCTATTGGTTGCAATTATAGTTGACCTATATGGAAGAAGATTCCTCCCGATGATTTTATCAATCCAATCGACAAATCTGACAATATTTGTGTATACTCCCGGTCTATTTGGTAGTGCACATCCTTGACCGAATGAGACTATTCCATATATTTCAAACTTTTTTTCAGTTTTACATACGAGTGGTCCCCCACTGTCACCGCTACATGAATCGATACCACCGGTCTTGTAACCAGCACATAACATTTGATTTGTAATGATGTTACCATAAAGTTCGTTGCACACGTTTCTTTCCACAATAGGTACAACGGCTTGTTTTAAAACGCCTTCTCCTCCAGTTCCTTGTGTACTACCCCATCCTAGAATCACACATTTTTTACCTGCTATTGGTTCTTTGTCTCTCGGAATGCATACAGTCTGAATGGAAGCAGTTAATTTTGCTTTTCTTTTCAATTTCACTATGGCTAAATCAAAGTCTTGCGTTTCGATTTTATAAGATGGATGAAGAAAGATTTTTTCAACCGCAATATTTTCCACAAGTCCTTTATACAAAAAGTACCTTCCCAGGTCAATGTTATAATAATCAGGATTTGAATCCATAATAAAGCAATGAGCAGCCGTAAGAACAAAATCTTCCGCTATTAAACTGCCTCCACACATGTGCAATGGGCCATATTTTAACGATATCATCCAGGGCCAACTCCCAGGATTAGCCTCGGATCCTCCGACAATTTGCGAGTGATCTATCGTATCATCCAATTGCTTTGGACTAATATATTGATAGCTACATTCATTTTTTTTGCTTGTTTTAAAGGGGTCAAAGGTATTATTTAAATTACAAAATATTTCATCAGAATTATCTACACAATCACTAATTCCATTGCAAACCAATTCTGATGGAACGCAAGCCCCGTTCATACAATTTTGTTGGCTTTTATGGCAAGATCGAAACATAAAACATTCGCTTTCATCAGAATTATCCCTGCAATCTCTGATATTGTCACATCTCCAATTTTTCGGAATACAAGTGTTTAAAAATTTGCATTTCCATTCATTATAGGCGCATGGGACACTTGTTTTCGTTAATCTTATCAGATGCGAATCATTAGATCTAGTAAACAAATATCTGAATTGAAAACCTTCATATGTTGATGATCCATCTGAATGGAATCGAACAAATAATTCATTTCCGGAAAATAAAAATCTCTTCCTGTCGTCATTTCCGCAAACTTTAATACTTGAATTTTTCAAAGTACTGAACTCCAAATAGTCAAAACTGCATAAATCATTTGATTCGACATTAAGAAAGTTAAATTGGACCATGATATGAAAATTTGAGGGGGCTAATATCACCCAAGAACAGTCAATTTTATTTGGATAAGGAGTTATACCAAAGTGTCTATGAGACTGAATCAATCCTCCATTATCTATGTGTAAAATCGGGATTGTACATTCTTTACTTCTAGAATAGGGAAAACTGATGCATTTAAATGAATTGTGACCAAAATACAAAATAAAAAAAGTAAAATAAAATTTTTCAATAGACATTCTACTGAACAAGATGATTTTTTTCTTCGATTTCATTTATACAAAAACTTTTATCCATTGAAAAAATATTCTTATTCTATTCTTTGATCATGCCGATACACTTTGATCATAATAAACATAATTGGTTCTATTGTTACTAATCTAAATTTCACTGATATCGTTATAAAACTTATACATTTACTGAAAAACTATTTACTTAAATTTGAGAAAGAAAATATTTGAAAAAAAAATTGAAAGAACTCAACTTATAATTTTGACATGATTTCAAGTTTAAAACAAAGCCTTCACAAATTTTAAATTTTGTTTTACTAAAATGGGGTAAATTTTATTTATATAATTTTTTGTAACTTGCGCAATCTTTTTTATGACATTTCGGCAACTTGTCATCAATCAGCTTTTTTTCGGCTTTATAATTCTATACAAAATAACTAATAAATATTCTCAATTGCAAAATATATAGTTTCTCAATAAAATACTTATTAATTTTTTCTTGTATAAATCTTGTTTCTAGCTTGAATATTACCTGAGTCAGAAAAAAACCCGTCTATTGAAACAAACAATGTCATTAAAAATTAATTAAATGAACATTGGAATGATTGTAAGCTTAGACATCGGTTTTATGATATATTTCGACTGAGGTCACTGTCTTCATGACAGAAATTTAAATATTTTGCATAGATTTATAAAAACAATTTTAAAGTTATTGTTATTTTTCATTTAATTAAAAATATTATTTATTTTTAATTAAATAAAACATAATCAAATAATCTTTAAATTTTTAAAAATTACATTTATTTCAAGCACAAAATACTTTTAATTTAATCACTATTATATAAATTTAAAGACAAGATAATTTAAAATAAACATTTTAATCATTCAATACCTTTTAAAACAATGACAACAATCCAGATACCCTCAATGTTACATCAAAGCACTTTAAAAATATTCAATATTTCGCACAATATTTTGAATGACCCAGTGACTTTATCTGCAAAGCTTCACATATCACAAGTTCTGAATAATTTTTGAATTTTTTTTAAATGATAAGGCAAGATCTTTAAAGTAATTCAAAATTAATAATAAGAATTTAAATATGGACAATTTTTTTGCAGAGAATGAAAATTGATATTTAATTAATATAAGGATTCAAAGTGGATTAAAATTACATATTTTCTCCAATATTGCGAATGCAATGCGCAAGACCTACTCATAGATGTTGATGTGTATTATCTATGAATTACCAATAAATACATTGACCAGATTTTGTTATTTTAAATTTTTTGTAATATGATTAACAAAGACAGATATAATACATATGTATTATTTATAAAAACAAGTGCATTACATGTAAATATTTTGATTGATTAAAAATATATACAAAAAAGGATATAAAGCATATACACAAAATGTTATCGTCATAACTAAAACATGAAAACTGAATTGAAATCAGTGAAGGCATGATAAGCATTTTGTTAAAAACCTATTCAATTAAAATTTCGAAATTAAATTAAATTGAACAATATTTAACTTAATTCATTAATATCAGATGTAGATCGTGAATTACTAAATAAAATTCTCATTAGAATATATATCTTGAAAATTAGAAAGCGAAGTTTAATGAAGATTTTCATTGAAATATAGACATAATTATTCATGGTTAAAAGTTGATATCAATGACTTTCATTTTACAAATTAAAAAATCAAATGAGCTGTACGTGTAATAATTTAAATAAATATATTGTGTATCATTTTTGTTTTAAAAAAAATGATAATAACAAAATAAAAATAGTAATTATAATCATAATGACATTAAAAACTAAATATTTTATTAATACTTCAGAGATATACTTTTTAAATGAAAAATATTTGTATTATAAAGTATTACAACATGAAAAAAGCTTTTTTCCATTAAAAAATTATTTATAAAAAATCGTTTAAAATTTGAATAGAAATTTTCAATCTTTATACATAATTATATATATATATATATATATATATATATATATATATATATATATATATATATATATGCTCCATCATTCGATGGACATATAAATTATACTATTCCCTTATATTTTCCATTTGATTATTTTTTCTCTATTTTCAACAAATATTGCGTACCATTACATAAACTAAATATATACCAGAAATTCACTTTATCCTAAAAGCTTATAAATTATTTAAATTTCCATTTTTGGAGGGATGTCCTCCAAGGATGCTTATGGAAAGGGAATTTAAAATTGCTTATTTTTGGCGACATCCTTAATGGATGGTTCTTTAGTGTTATTGTGCTCAGTAATATCGATATATCGCTTCTGTCAAAAGAATTCATTATATTTCATCTTTTAAAACCCTCAATTATTTCATTCAAAAAATTAATAATTTCATTTTTCGAGCTTTTAACCGATTACCATTTTTGGTAGTGTAAACAGTGCTATTCGCAAAAATAAAATAATTATCATGCTAAAATAAAAACAAAATTCGCAACTTAACAGAAATGAAATTATAAATTAATGTCGTACGGAGTTCATCCAACACGTTAAAAACCCCAAATTATGTGAATTTAGAAAATCATACATAAAAAAATTAATAAAAGCAAAATTAATTTATATTAACTATGTCGATAATTACAAGAAATATAACTGAGGGTGACGAAAAATTATCATAAAATAATCGGCTATCGTTTTCAAAATACGGAACTATTCCAGTGATATATTTAATATTCTTGTTATATTGCAATAAAAATGTATCCAGAATTTTATTTAAGCAAAATATGTTTAAAATTTAACTTTCACTATGTTATTAAAAATGATAATGCATATTGTTATAAACAGCTTTGAAATAAATTCTTCAATCACTTATTACAATAATTTCCAAACATCTTATCAAAATCTGAAATAAAATTTTAAAAATCCCAAAAATTTCTCAGCTGCCAAATCAAGTCTGTAAATGAAAGTCAACTAATAATCGAATAATGATTAAAAATGATTATTTATTCAGAAAAGAAAGACAATCTCACCAGCAACTCAAACAACACAGTTTCTAATCTTAAAAATCAAAACAATATTATAATTTAATAATCGATGAATAGTGCCAAAATTCATCAGTTACAATTTCCAATTCAAATTTGATACTGAGTATTTTTACTAAACGCTAATTTGTCATTGTAGAATAATAAAACTAATGATAATAGTATTAATTGTAGTATAATAATTATATTACCATTGAAATAATATTATGTTGTCAAATCTAATAGCACAATAAACTACAAATTAGTCAATAATTTATTGCAATAAAGTCAATTAATTTCCATTTTGAAAGAAAAATTCAAATCTATTTTGTGATTAATGTTTTAGACTACTCTGAAAAATGTAAAATTTTATAATATTTCTCCAAATTATTAATAAAATCAAATATCGAAATCGCACGAGCCAATTAATCAAACATCACAAATTCATCATTATCATCATCTTCCTCGTCCTCGATAGTTGTGTTAACTAGCAAACTAGCCAAGAAATATGATATATCATCATCATCATCGATCTGATTTCACGATTCTCCGGTACACATCAGTGAGAGGAGAGACCCACAGAATATGGCATAAATAAAATTCAGTTGGAACAATCAATTTCATTTCATTCGAAGAGAAAAGAAAACCAGCTGCTATTGCTCATTTGTTTTTCTGCTTTCACAAATCTATAATATTTTACTATCAATTTAGAGATTTTAAACAGTTCACTTTGTAATTAAAATTTAGTTTATTGAATTTGAAATAAATTTATCGATGCTATAAACTGAGTTTCGAATCTGGTAAATGCTTAATGAATAAATAGTAAAGCTTTTGAATGTTCATATATTGAAAATATGAAACTGATTTGATGATATCAGATAAGGGGACATCCATAAATTACGTCAACAAAATAGGGGATGGGGGTTTGAAGAAGTTTGACAAATGTTGGGATGGGGGAGGAGGAAGTTAAAAATAAATTGACGCCAACAATATTAGTTTTTACAATAAATTTAATAAAATAAAAAAGAGGAAATAAATAGGAAACCAAGTTGAGCTCTTGACATTAAAAGAAGCTATCTTCAAAAAATTAAAATATCAATAGAAAAACAGAAATTGAATAATTTTTTTCAGGTTCAAAACTTTTATTAATACTATTATAAGAACTTCTTTTGGTTTTCACTTCTGATTTCTTTTAATTTTAATATTTGACTATGAATCAGTAATGATATCGATGTTCCATTGGTATTCACAAATTTTCGACATAACCTTTTTCAAGTGAACAAAAAATTAACAATATTAAAATATTGGTAATTAAATTCATTAAATGGTATATTTAAAATAATTTTAAAATATTTTAAATAATTTATTTTCATTGTTATTCACTTAAAGTGAATAACAAAATAAGTTCTTGTTGCGAAATAATAACTATATTTTTGAAAAAAGTTGTGATTATTAAACAATCCTCTTACGTTTCTTGCTGATATTTGATTTAGTTTTGTTCTGGCAAAAGATTCAAAATTTAATTCTACGAAACAAATTTTTGACTTTGTCTAAATCAAATGATTTTTTGTCAGAATGAAAATAAATGAAATATACATTTAAATAAGAAAACAGATTAAAGATAACCAAAAAACATTAAAAAATTACTCATAATAAAGACGGTCGTATAGAATGTGCAATTTTCATTAAATTAATTTTAATTACAGTGCACTCTCGATTATCCGGGTGATGCTGAGGAGGATTGTCACGGATTATCAGAATTTATTTTATTTTCGAATATAATATCATATACACAAAACAAATTTTTAACACACTATTTTTATATTTATTATTTATCAACAAACAAATAAGTAAAAATATAATATTTTATCATATATACGAACATCAAAAACATATAGAAAAAATTTAGTTTTATATGTACGCAAATTTAAAAAAATCTGTTATTTTCATTTTTTTAAACGAATTTTTTATTTCACTTCGAAATATTCTTAAAGCTATTACATTATTATATTCAGCTACCTTTGTTCGGCGTATTCTAGCAATGTTTCAATACAATTCAATGCCATTTCATGATTTTCGTAGCCTCTGGTATCTTCTTCGCTTGTAGTAGTATTATCATTTTCTTCCTTTTGAGTAACAAGAAAAACTATATCGGGATCGTCCATGCACTCAAAGCCTGGATCACTTAAATTATGATTGAGCCACTCCTCTATGTTTTCCTTATCTATGTATTCACAAAATTTAAATTTTCCAATAATCCACACATTTCAGATACAAAATTTTCTTCATTCTCTTCCGAATCCACTAAATCTGTTTGTATGTCAGGAAGAATCTTTCTCCATGATCGAAGAATCCAATACCATTTTCATACTCTTTCGTTTCGAAGGACCTGTAGAACTATCACAATCTCTAGCAAACGCCTCTAACTTATTTTTTATTTGACAATATCTCGAACAGTTTGAATACCAATTCCATATTTTTCAGAAAGTTTTGACGTGGATTCTCCTTTTTCGAATCTCTCAATTAATGTAAGTTTCTGTTTTATCGTAAATACAATTTTCTTTCTCCATTTTTAAACGGTACAGAACAGATATGTAGAGCTAAAATATGAATTTTTGAGATTACACATAACAAGAAAAATAATATCACACAGAAAGAAATTACAATGAATCAAACAGACGAGAGTAATGAAAAAAACTGCTCTCTGGAAAGACACGCAGTGTCCCTATACGTATTTCTTTCAAACCAAACGCATATTCAACATCGAAATTAAATAATGCATCTTATAATCCTAATAGAAAAAAAATCAATCAAATTAAATTTGAAAAAATATGTATTTTCAGGCACGAATAATCCGAAAACCGGATAATCGAGAGTACACTGTATAAATATTTAACTGGAATTTATTTGATTGAATCGAAAATTAAATCAAGAGATTTTTATAATTAGTTATGATAATAAAAAATTGATGATGGGATATCATGATTAATATTAGTAATTATGTTGTAAAAAGATAAAGTTGAAATTATGAGAAAATAGACGAAATTAATTAACTAACTTATTTATTACCTTAAAATCTTCAATAATATTCTGTTCGCAATAAAAAAATAGTCGAATATCAAGAAATTAAAGCAAAGAATTCTGAATCTAAATCTTCAAATTTAAAGAAATTGACTAAGAGAATGGTAAATGAAGATGAATATATACTTGGGCGGAAAAAAGACTTCCACAAAATGCTATTAGATTCTAAAGTCAAGTCCTAATTGTTATAATACGTTTTCGTAATTGAATTTTAAATAAATAAAGAATACACAAGTTACCATAACAGATGATCAGTCAGATCGTCCTCTGGCAATCAAAAGATAAAAACAATTTCGTCATAAGACGACAAAAATTATATAAAAAATAATGACTAGAAGAAATATGCAAGATATTCTATTCTATTTGCATATGTTAATACTGAATCAAAAATAAAAATTATTTATGATTAATTAATGGAAATGAATGAATAATCAAGTTCTATAACTCTGGATCTATGTAAAATTACCCGGGAGATAAATAGACGCTCGTAATAAAATATAAAGAAACCACCTCATATTCAAATGAACTAGAAGAAGTAATTATGCGAATGATAATAATAATTTAACAAAAATATAAGTTATTATAATGTTGATAATAATTCCCTTTTCTTTGATTGTAACTAATGCCATTCTTAAAATCTTTTGTTTTTTACTTTAACAAAACTTTATATTGTCATATATTAGAGTCTATTATCAAAAACTAAATGTCATGAAAATAAGAATACATGAAACAGTTAAAACATAATAGTCATTGTAATATTCCAATTTAAGAAAAAAAATGTGGATAGTCATTTTAGTTATGATGCTTTCTCCAATTTTAAAACTTGTGTATATCCTATTGTCTAAAGCAGTGATTCCCAAATGGTGTTCCTCGGAACCTTAAGGTTCCGTGGAAATTCTTATGAGTTCCGCGGGATTAATAGATCTGACACTAAATATTATCGTTTTTATATGATTTCTTACGGATATTTTGAAATATTAAATAAAGTTTGCAACCAGAAATGTTTCATCATAAATAACTAGAATTTTAAAAATGATTTTTTCCCAATCTTTATTTTCAAACTTTTCAGTTGCTAGGCTTCTGCCAATTTTTTTTTCTTTATTTTAGGGTTCCGTGGGCAAACAAGGACTGGGAAACACTGTTCTAAAGTTTAGAAGTTAGGGTTTTTACTGTAATTAACTCATTTTTATTAGTTTAAAAATCAATAGATAATAAATACAAATTGTTTTCATGTTTTTGAAATCAAAAGTTATGTAGCTCCAATAATTTGTTTTTAAAAATTAAAATTTTAACATTTCAAATTTTAGACAAATTACACATTTATTGAGTATAAAGAAATAAACAATAAATTAACAAAAAAATAATTGAATTTATACTAAAAACAAACTTTGACTAAAATGAAAATTTTTTTTGATCATATATACTTTGATCGGTTGCCGGGGAAAAGCCAATAAAACTTTATAGTTTATTTGCTCAATCTATACTCAAAAATGGTTTGTTTGAACTGCGCTCAAATTTCATTTGTATGTATTAAAAATAAAATAAATATATTATATTATCGTGGTGTCAGTCATAACATAAGATTTGGTAAACCATTTGTGTAAACAATAGTAATAAAAGTAATAGTTATGAAAATTTGTCTACTTAATTAAAATTTTCATTTGCAAAAATTATTTAACCATTTTAATATACTTTTTCTTTAACTTAAATATTCATTAAATGAATTTATAATTGTGACATTATCTAATTTGTTTTTGGTTTTTGTTTCCGTGGCTTTTTTCACTTGGATTTACTTTGGACATTATAAAAAGACAATTCATTTTTAAAATAAAGTGTTTTAAACTTATAGTATTTATAAAACAAATAAGCCCGAGTATTGAGTAAAACGATACCTAGAAATAATAAGATATTGCTATAAACCATGATAGCTTTAAGCCTAATCCGGAAAAATAAAACAATTATTTAATAAATTTAAAGTTACCTGGTAATATTTTATTGTTTTTATGAGACAAGATTCGCATTTTTTAAATTTTAAAATATTATTAACTTTTTTTAAAAATTTAATTAAACTAATACAGTAAATTAACGATTGAAAAGTATTTAACAATTCTAATTTAAATTAAGAGTAAAATTTTAATATTTTTATTATATCGAATTTGAAATAATTTATGTTTTAATTTGAAAATATTGCTGTAAGATGCAAAGACTTAATTTATGTAATCCCAGCCCGAAAATACAATTGAAGTACCATTCATAATGTTCCCAAATTACATAATCATGAAAGGAAATATTTTTAGTCGGAAAGAATTTCTTGATAAAAATTAATAATATGCATAAATACTTGTTATCATTGCACACAAACACTCGCGCGTCATACGTCAAGGAAATAATAACCCGATTAGATAATATATTTATAATTAAATACTATGATCTCGCAATAACAATTCATAAAATATTGTTGAATTATTACATCTTACGATTATCAAAACGTAGGTTTTATAAAATTCATTATTTATTATAATTTATAAGCAGGCAAAGAAGTGCATATGAAATAATAAAAGCAACATTAATAAATAGAAAACACCTTCGTGCAAAAACAAATGTATTCTTCCCCATACATGCATATATAAATTGCAAAATCTAGGCAAGAACTGAACTTTTATTTATGAATTTTAAAAAACTATAAATTTAAACTAACGTTATCTTTAAAGACAATTGCAATAATTAAAATACATAATCTAAGTCCCTTCTATATAACAGCTACAATATTATTTTTATGTTCCACTAAATTACTCTCAAATGACCAGGATTGAGAATTACAAAGTACAGTGGAATAACATATTTACAATATCACAATTCGAATAGAAAAGGAGTTGAAGCTATAGAAGCTAATTAAGAGATTCGAACAGATTGTGAAAAGCGTTCTAACTACAAACAATACATTGACTAATTGAAAATTGTTTTTTAAGATATTTTATTTTGAAATTAAGAAATTGTATGTGTAATTTGCTGTATTCAGTACATTAGTCATTTATTATTCTAAAATATTATTTCCTAAGTACATGTAATATATATATATATATATGATTTCCATTTTAAAACAATATTTCAAATGAATCCATACTTTAATTTTTAAAATATAAACTATCCTGTACATCCTCAACACTAGTACTTAGTACACATGTAAAATCCATTTCTTCCACTTTAAAGATAAAGTAGTGTGGATTTTTTTTTATTGAACGGTATCCTATTTTTTGTGTATTTATTGGTAGCAGCATTTCTTTAATATGGCGGTTCATATTTAAAAATCTTTCATTGTTTGGACCAATTTTCAAAAAATTTTATATTCCTTGATTAATCAGCAGCCACTTCTTTTAAGTTTCCAGATCTAATAATTCTACATTGGTAAGATTAACAAAATCATTTAGATAAGTTGGTTATTGTCTTCGATATATGTAATTCAATAAGCTGTTCGTATATAGAAAGAGAAACGGGCTTTGATAAATAAAATTCAAGCATTGATAAAATGAACACCTGAAAACAAATATTAGAATACACAACCAATCCCTATATACCCAATATATGATATAACAGATTCCCAAAGGAAGTGAGTCATACGAATTTCTCGGAATTATGTGACAGTTCATGGCCGTAGGTAAAAACAGTTTGTGATATGTGTTAAGTAATTTTGAAAAAATTAATTTTTATAAGTCTTTTTTTCAGTAGTAATGCGGCTAAGGACAACCTGCAGTGATCTCATAATAATGTTTTAAATTGCTGAGTTATCCGTAATTATGGTTTTGTATTAACTTTTGTATTAATAAATAAACGTTTAAATAACCATGGATTGCCTTTCGATTAACAGTAAAATAAATATGGCCCATCATAGGAATAATAAAACATTAAAAAACACCACTTTACACCATTAATAGATAATAAAAGACTAACAATAAATTATTGCTTTATGAATTTGTTTCTCTTGGACAGTATTTTATCGTCTAGCTCAGTGATCTCAAAACGTTTTCAAATATGCATTACTGAATTTATCATGAATATTTAGGATTTAGAATACAAAGACTGAATTATCAGAAATTTTTTAAAAACTAAATACGTATTTGAATTTGTTCATCTAGCATTTCAAAAATCATACTGCCCTAGTTGCAAATGCCTTGTATTGATAAATAATTGTCAGCTTTAAAAACTTTTAAATTAAACAAAGCGTAGGTTTTACAAAATATTTGATGTCTTTTTTATGATATTATCATTATTTATTAATATTTTAACTTGAAATTATTAGAAAAATGTTTAAAAACTGCTAACAATCAATCTTTCACAATATGTATAAAAACTTAACAAGTTTGAAAATTAAATAATTACTTACCCTTTGGTTTTCATTTACAATTTTGTCTATCTTTATTTTCTCAAATAATATAAAAATGTTAAATAGAAAACAAGACATTGTTCCATAATCTGAAATAATAAATATGAACACGCCCTTGGCTAATTTATTTTTGGCGCCTTTGAAAAATTGACAATTGTTCGAAAAAAATAATTGAATTTCTCTTATTTTACTTATGACAATAATTACGTAGTCTGACAGTGACAGTTCTACAACGTGGATATCAAAAATGCAAAAGACAGGAACAATAATAATTTACAGTTTATTATTTGGTAAATAATACTAAATACATTAGTGGATAAAACTGGATATCGTTGCGTTAATACAGACTACAGAAATACTTGAAGTATCATGTATTATCAATAAAAACAATAGTGTCAATGTGTCATACTCCCTAACTCATACATAAAGATAGAAACTCACAATTAAAAGTAAATTTAAGTAACATTACACTGATACACTCCTAGTTCTATATCAAAGGCTCAAAGCTTAACTTTTCTTGTTTAAATGTTTGCAAAATTAATGAGTATTTCATTAAAGTTTATTTACTAGTAAGTCCATTTTCGATGTAAAGAAGAGCTAGAGATGATGTAAGTAGTTCACCTGACGTCGATCTAAAGTAGTTTTTAAAAATTTTTAGTTTGCTGAAACTCCTTTCAGCGATGACTACTATGGTTGGCATTGCAACTTACAATGACGTAACAGAGTACATAATTGTGTTTTTTCCTTACGGTTCCGGTAGAGTGCAGTGTTGCTAATAAAATTATATTGACAAAAGTAACAAACATAATAAAAAATATTATAATGGTTTAAATGAAATATCTATTTAAATAAAAATTTGAAAGTTAGAGATTTAGCGGCGCCTTTGACAAATGTTCACAGGTCAATGATTCACAACACGCCAGAAAATATAAAAATGCTACATTAAAGTTTAAAAATATAAAATTTCATTTTTCACGAAAATGGAATTATTGTTAAAATGCATAGCTTTATAATTTATTTTATTAAGGAGTTTCTATAGTAATAGTTGCTAATTTTTTAAAAGATAACTATATGGTTTTAACTTATGTGAGGTTCTTATTTGGTAATATTTTAAATATCATCCTATAAAAACAATAGTACTAATTATTTGCGAGCGCACGCACACGAACACTTGATAAAATAATTGATATACTTCGTTTGCAAAGTGCAAGGATCACACAAAGCTATTATGCAATGAAACTTTAAGATAGAGGAAACAATGGACAAAATAATATTTTAAATTAAATGAATGCTTTGAAATAGATATAAAAAACGAATTACTAACAATATGAAGGGGAAATCAAAATATCATTAAGAAACAAATATTTGTTTATTATCAATAAAAATGAAACTATTAACACCTATTGGTTTAAAAAAATTTATTATAATTTAAGATGTTAGCATCTAATTAAAAATTAATAAACTCATACAAACTTCCAAAAATTACAGTAATACTTTTTCTATGGTATCTTGTCAAACGGAGTGGGAAACTGACGATGGTACAAGTAAAAATAAAGCAAATTTTCTAAACACTCCCGCGTTAGTAATGAATAATATAAGATTCTATCACTATAGAATTAAACCAATATTTCATTTCATATAAAGCTTCGTCAAACTCTAGTAAACGGTGTCTTTATGTTTCGCTTATCTTAGTCCAAATGAAAAACGATTCCAGGTAATCTCTCTGGATAATATCAAGGTTCTGTGAATGTTATTAACAACCGGTAATTGTAAATAAATTACTAAAAATGTTTTATTTACCCTGTAAATAATTAAGAGATATACAATAAGCATTTGACTGTAATTTTGAAATTATTCAAAATTTATGGATTTATCTTTTTGAAATACTTTATAAATAATTATTAAAAAATTCTTTCGAAGCTTTTGGTAACTTGAAAATGTAATTTATATGTAAATTTTAAATTATATTTACTATATTTAAAAAAGATCTGGAACGATAAAAATAATAAAACATGTGGTTTCGGTTTATTTAACACATGTTTCATTATTTTTTCGCAATCAATTAATAACTAAATGATTGTAATAAGAAAATTTTAGAAAACTTTTTCTCAGTAAATAGCTAAATTTTATTAAGATCTGAATATAACCTATCAAAAAACTTTACTAGAAGTTATTCAAACTTTATTAAATTTTAATTTAAACATAAATGTGCTACACAGATATTATCAAATTACTGTTTAAAATATGATATTTTGAAAACTGGCTTATAATTCAAAATTTTATAAATTAAGTAGGAAAGAATATAAGTTTATCTAATGAATTTATTTTGTTGATATTAAAAAGTCATATAGTAATTAGATAATACATTGCGAAGAGTCTTTATCATGTAAATTTTAATACTTTAATTTTAAAAAATACTTCAACCGATTCCTTTATTTTTATATTGAATTTTTGTCCGATCACCTAAAAATCTTGGTAATAAAAACAAAACTAAATTGGAAGATGTAAAATTAAAATACAGTACTAAACTACAAATTTATAATTAATAATGAAAGTAAAAATTAAATATAATATAACATCTATAAAAAAATATTCCAAGGAAATATTTTAACAATAGAATGTATGTTATAATATACTAGACAGAAAACAAAAAAGGAAATTATTTTATTCTATAATTGTTTCAAAAGTTTTATTGAAAAAATTAATATAAAATAAAATTACAAAATTTTTTAATGAATTTTGATAACCCCGACACCGTCAAATTCAAATTTAAGGAAAAAAATAAAATATAAATATACATTTATTGTACCTACAATTACACAGTGTTTCTTTATCGAAGATAACAGACAGAAACGATTCGATCTAATTAATGAAAAACTGTTTGTAGATAACATTTAAACAAATTCGAAATAAATAAAACATCATTCTATAAATGAATAATATATTTCGGCTGACTGGTTAAATGTGACGCGATTAAATTAAAATATATGAATCACATACCTGCCGGGATTAATTTTTAATGGTGAAAGCAATTCTAGTATACATTTCAAATTTTAATTTAAGGAATTAAAATTAACTGATTAATACAAAATATTTTTACCTCTTCTTCATTATTGAGCAGAGCTAGTGAAGATGAAGAATTTGAAGAACTGAAACTACTTTTCTCTATGGAATTGCTTCTATTACAAGAGTGAGCGGCATTGATTGATGTTACAGACAATCTTTTATTTTTAGCATTTTGTCCTGAGCTAATATCTGTAAGTGGAACACCGGCTGAATTATCTCTTTTTGGAGGTGTAGACGATGGTTTGCTGGATGTTTGAGAATCCACTGATTTACTACCGGCACTAATTAAACTTGTATTAGAAGTCTGGTGTGATGGATACTTAAAAACGCAGTCTTTTGATAAATAACTTAATTGACTATTATTATCATCAACAACGCATCCATTATTTGCAACTAAGCTTGAGGAAATTATGTCACTGGGATTAGATTTAATGCAAGATGATATAGATTGACAATTAAGTAAGGCAGTTTGGAGATTTTCACATAGTCGTTTAAATCTTCTGGTGGGTCCTCAAAATAATTAAAAATTAAATTCAAAAATATAAATAAAAAAAAAATCTTATTGCACTAATATTTTGGTACAATTTAAATTAATATAAATAAATAAATAAATTTTTATCTACTAAAACTAAGTTTTAAAACTTGAATAATATTAACGCAATTATATAACGCTCTAGTGCAATGATTCCAAAATTTTATGAAACTGCACCTCTTCTCCATTTTAAAAAGGTATATTTGCGCCTCATTCCTAATTTCATAAAACAATACTGGATATATTTTTAATTTAAATTTCCGATAGCAAAATCATTTTTAAGAATAAGTAGGCTCGAGATTTAGATTCTATTGTAGCTAAAAGAGAAAATCCCGTTCCACATAAATATGATGTTACTAATGAGAACAATACTTAGATAGCTTTGCTTAAAAAAAGTATTATATTATTCACTTCGAGTCAACCAAACCTGTGCTAAGATTTAGAATTATAAACCAGTGTTATATTAAAATAAGGTATTATTTTAGAATATTAGAGAAAAGTTTAAGTGTATCCATTTGCACTAATCCACGCTTTGCCAGAGGCGCACGGTTTGGAAATCACTCTAATGTATAATTTAATTTATCAAAAATCTTTGTTAAGCATATTTCTATCATTTTCGTATTAGTATAATACTAAAGTAATACCGTTAATTCACATAAACTCATTTCCCTATAACGTTATTCAAATTTTTAAAAAAAGTTCTTTAAAAACGTAATGTAAAAAAATGTACAGTAGAATTTTGAAGGATGCGTTCAAAATTTTCATTACGTTGAACGGAATAATTCCAGCGTCACACAATTTTTTATGAATTTTAAATATGAATTCATTTTTCATGTTTGATGGAATAAAAATTTTATTTCTATTAGTCGTAATAATATCATCGTCTATAAAAATATTCCGTATTTCATTTATCAATATCTGCTTTTAATTCATTTATTTCTTTTTAATTTGTCACTTGAAAGTTTGATATTCTGTTGACATTGTTACTATTTTAATTTTCACTGCTTTACCATTGTATATAATTCTCAAACAAAATGCAATTCATCCAATTTGGAAATTGAACTGTAATTGGTTTTCTTTTTAACATAAGCTGGGAAAGTATACAACCGACGAGTTTGGCAAACCAATCCCATTGATCCTGGACATGAAAACGTGATGGAACAGTCTTCATTCAATTCTTGAAGTTAAAAAATTGTATTAAAAAATCACTGATTCATTGATATTGAGTCAAAAATTGAAATCAGTGATTTGGAGTTTGACACCATTTCAACGGTTGTTGCGTGACTAGAACCGGTGAAAGTGGTCGTAGAAGCGTTGTATCGAAATGACACGACTCTTTTGACAGCCGACATAGCCATAGTGTTATGTCAGATTTGGCTGTCCGTTTAAAAGTATCTTTGGTGACGCGTATCAACGAACGACAGACAACGCTTTCTAGTATACTACATTACCTCCACAAAGGTCATCAAAGATATAAAAATTTTGACGATGCTCTATATTTTCGGCAACTCAGTAAAGCAACGATAGCCAACGCTGTGATTTAACTGAATGGGTGACTTAACAAAGCTATAGAACCAGAATTAGCAACCGATACATCTTCTGACAGTGATTTAGTAGATGGATCTGCTAGGTTGTAGTTGAAGGAGCAACTTGACATGACCATTTTCAATGATATGAAAATTCAGCCCAAATTAAAAACGGTTAACAGTTTGAAGGATGCCTTGACAGTTGTTCGCAAAGCAATGGTCAGTTTCGAAGATCGTCTCTTCATGAGGCCTACGAATATTTGAAAACCTTTAAACCATCCAGTGTCGAATCTGAAATGGAATTTTCCGCCAATGCCAATTTTTTCACAAGACTGCATTTATGTTTAGAAGATGAAACATTAAATTCTCTATATTTTTTGAAAGCTCACTTCCAGAAAGAGCGTCAAAAGAAAAATAACTATAAACTAAATGAATGTACCCAATCTTAATTTTTGAAAAATGTTTTTGAAGAAATAAACTTAAATTTTTATTTATTCACTTCTGAAAAATTTTTCGGTAAAAAATTGATTTTTAAATTTTTTTATTTTAGAGGTTTAACCCATTCCATCAATAATAATATGACTTGATTTGTTAACCCATTGACACTAAGCCGGGGAAAAGCCGGTCTGTCTTTGCGTAATCATTTTATGTATATATGAAAATTATTTAAATACAAGCAAAATTAATAATGTAAAATTAATAGATAAAAATTTAAATTCATATGGTACATACCTGATAATAACTGAAAATTCACAGCATAAACTTCTCTATCTGATGATGGTGGTGATGCCCTAACGAGATCAACTTGTATTTTTACCGGTCTAGTCAAAATACTAGATCCTGCTGGACGCCTATACTCAGCCCTAAAAGTAGTTGGTGATATCACAGTATGAACAACTCCAGGACTAGATAATAAGCTTTGGACTAAATCAGCCTTTAACCGATTAATTGGACGGTCTTTAATCATAGTTACATAACTGTTATCTTCATTGACTGAAGATGGTAACAATCCAATAACTGAGGAATTTACAGTTTCTGTTTGCTGATTTAAAGTGGTAATAGTAGAAGTAGTAGAATGATTGGAAATTGGATTAAGAAAAGTTTCGAACCATGATTTATTTGTCAGCCTGTAAAATAAGAAAAAATGATAACAATATTTCAATTCAACAGATAAATTCACAATGAAAAAATTATAAATTTTGTTAAATGACTAGCAAAATGCAGTAAATATTAAATTGAAATTAATGTATACATCTAATTCTTTCACAAGAAATAGTTAAATAGTACTATTTAAAAAAACTATTTAAAAAAGTACTATTTATTAAAAATAATAGTACATGAAAAGATTGTTTACAGACTGACTTTTAACGAATTCTTAACAAACATACTAACCAAAATGCGGTACAACATACATTGCTAAAATCCATCGGGCCTACAGCAGTCGATCACAAAAAACGTTAATAAAAGAAAAGTATACATGGGATCGAACCTATTCACAAGACAAAATCCCAATATCTAAGACATTTAGAAAGACCGAATAAGGAAACCGTTGATCACATGTTGATTGCCCCAGATGAAAACATTATAAATTATAGTCCACTTAATTATGTTTTAGTTATTCCATATTCGAAGGTTTTAAAATTTTAAGTTTTCCGTTAAAAAATCATTCTAATGTATATAAAATAGTGTCGAAATCTTTAAAATAAATAAATTAAAATTAATAAATCTCAAATCCCATTAGGTTTAGTGTCTAATGCCGCATACATTGGATAAGATTCCGGTCATCTTCACACACGGGTTCAGGAACATCAGGCCGACTGAGAGACGTGAGTAATATTATTGAGCATAGAAAAATGTGTAAAAACATTATAAAAACTTTAATAATAAGCAAGAAAGAATTTTATGCTAGGCGTTGGTAAATTAATCATAATTAACTGCAATAGACTGGATGTAAATAACCGAACATAAATTATTTGTATGAATTTAATTAATATTTTTGGTCATTCCAAGAGCGACATTTCGATCAATTTAATGAATTGGAATTATCACTCAATTTTTCCGTGTTATTGGGCATTGTTGAAACCCATTGCTTGACATTCAACAATGATCACTTTCACCACAGACGAGTTTGTCAAAGCAAAGCAATTAAATTAATTTTTAGTCTCGACGAATGAAAAAGCTATCAAAGAATGGAAAAGTGACAAATTTTACAATATAAATACTATAAAGATAAACAATGAAGATTAATGATTGAATCCATTATCCTTATTTCCATTGAATATTGTAAACAATTCTACATCAAGCATCGTTTATTAAACGCTTTAGATTAATTTAAAAAACTAATTCGATGTATTTCATAATATATCAACAGATAAACTATTTGAGCCAATTCTTAGTTGGGTCAAAAGCAATCAATGATCTGTATTATTAGCTCTAAATGGCGGGATAACTACTAAGGCTAGTAATGTTACAATTAATGGCGCTTACGTCATAAAAAGTGCTTTAACGCTAAGTAGAGTAAGAAGACCATCCTCAAAGGAAAATATCAATCGACACACACTTTGGATTCCATGTCCAGTGTTGCTCTGAAGGTAGAAATAATAAAGGTGTTTTGTCAATTGTTTGACACTCTCTGGGAATCTAACAAAAGTTTAGAAAACATTCGTTGTCTGCCAAATGTATGCTTACCACCGAAAACATGATTTATCTTGGAAAATCAAATCTGCTGCCTGTTAATCTTTGTCCAGATCTCCTAGATAGAATGTGGTACTGTTTCAAGGCTCTCGCTGACCGTAATTTCAGCATGTTTAATGCAAAGCAGGGCTAATGAGCAGAAGCAATAAATAAAAATAATTTCCCTTAAATATAAACAGTTCCTTTTTAATTATAAGACAGTTTATTAAAGAGATATATTCGATATTATAATTAAGAATATGATAACATCAAAAAAATTTATACAAAAAATATGAATTTTTAATTTATATATATATATATATATATATATAAATCCTAGATTCTAGTGTCATTGAACAAAATATATAACCGATTTCATTGGTAAATTCGGAAAATCAAGCTCAAGATTTTTAAAGAAAATTAAGATTTTACTATACTGATGAAAATTAGATTAAATATTAAATGGTTAGAATTACTTACAATGGGGATGATTCGGGAGAGGATTCTGCTGTTATTCTTCCTGGACCTGTGACACTGAAAACTGTTGTAGTGTGATTGGAGGTATTTGTTGCTGTGGTAGAGGAAATCGTGTTGGAGGTAGAATTTTCATTATTATTATTATTATTATTATTATTATTATTATTATTATTATTATTATTATTATTATTATTATTATTATTATTAACAGTTTTCATTGGAACACCATTATCCATTGGTATTGGTTGCTGATTGTCAATCGAAGTAGACTTTTTCCTATGAAACCTAGGAGAACCAAGAAATGTCATCTTAAGATTATTGAGTCTGGCTCTCCACGGCTGCGGTGAAGCTGGGGTAGATGTTTGAGAAGCACAAACTGTAGAATTATTTGCATTAGTCGAAACAGAATTAGCTGTAGAAATAGTCGCAGTTGTTGTGGTTGTCGTAGTAATACCAGATGATGTTGAAAAGAATGTATTTGAAAGTTCACTCTGAGTAGAGGCAGACTAGATAGGTATTTATAATTAAATTAAAACTGAATTTTAATATATTTTCGAATTTCACATCATAAAATTTGATCTCGTTCTCTTCTTTAAGTACACGGATGGATTAGGGTACTTGGGGAAAACTTATATATTTAAACAAATAGGAAATATTATAGCATACAAAAAACGTATTGTTAAAAAATGCTATAAAGATAAAAATGAATTATCTATGACAAGATCAACTACATGGAGTATAAGCTAGTTCAAACATTTTAACTGCAGAGTTATAAATGCAGAAAAGATTATCAAGAATACGGGACTTGATTTCCTTGTAGAAAGAAATGTTGTATAAACTGATTGAACTTCAGAAGGGTCTTTACATAACCACCGGGAATTTTTGTCTGATAACTTTCTGAACTTGGTCAAAGCGTTAAGTCGTCTGAGAAAAACCAAATCACATGTTCAAATTGATTTTTAAGTTTGTTTAAGAGCCTTAAAGATCTGATTAGGTGATTTTCTTTTTTCTGTCCTTTCCTCATTAAATGAGACTTCTATCTGATTTTTCATGGACAACTTTTGTGATTTATTCTGAGATATGGAAATTCTTTGATAGTAAACTCTAACTTCTTATGATTGTCCTCAATTGTATGCTAAACTTGATGGACAATTTTACGTGTTCTGATGATCCCAGAACATTAAGAATGTTTTTTGCGTTACATTTTCAATTTCTAACCCCAATTAAATATTCACAAAAGTAATAAATAAAGATTTGATTATAAAATAATTATTATATATATTTTTATCTAATTTTAATTTGTGAATTGATGACCTAGATCAGGGTTCTCAAACTTTTTCTTCCATAGACCCCCTGTAGGAGTTTTATTTTTTTCCTTTTTTATATATATATATACAACTAATTTTTAAAACACAGTAATAGTAAGAAGTAACAATAATGTTTTTTATAGTAATATCATATTGTTTTAAAATATTTTCAAAACAATAAAATATATCTTCTCCTTTAGTGTACGTTTCAAGAGACTTGGCACAAAAACTCTCCTCGATTATTTCTTCCTTTGAACAACTATAATAGCGTACGTATAATATTAAAATACTATTCCTGCCGAAGTTGACTCGTCCAGCTGTATGGCAAATTTACTTGTTCTTAATTCTGTTATTAATTGCAGTTCTATATTTTCTGCCATTTCATCTATTCGTCGTTGAACTGTGCTATTTGACAGGGGCAAACTTTGTAAGACAGGTTTGTCATTTTGATTCAAAACAGTTGTTATTACTTCGCTAATAACTGGTAATAATAAATTCTCTCCGATCGTGTGCGGATATCCACCTTTGGCAATTAAGTAAGCAATTTTGTAGGGAAGCTTCTAGGGCTCCTTTGACATTTTTTGATGTTGAAGGTTTCATAAAAGATTTGATTACTTTATTTGAGCGTGTTAAAAGTTGCATTTTATATTTTTGAATTATTGTAAATTGATGTCTTTTATCAGCATACATACTATTTAAATGATCTTTTAGTTTGAAAGGTTTCATATAGTCATTGCTGAAACTTTTTTCACAAATGAGGCATAAGGGCATTGATGAATTGCCCGGAGCTACCACAAACCCAAACTTTAAATATTCCTCGGAATATTGACCTATTTTTTTCTTTTCTGTTGACATGCTGTAAAAAATAAATTAAACGGCAAAAATAAATTAACTAGATTGCAAAAATAAATTAATTAAAGGTCAAAACAAATTAATTAAATGACAAAAGCAAATTAAAGCTAAAATGAAGAAAAGAAACACTTACTTTTCTTTTAGAAGTCAACTTCAAAAACTAATCACAAAACTGATCACACACAAAATTTAAAAAAAACTAACTTAACTAATCAAATTTAACATAAGTTACTGTTCAATAATAAAAATTGTACAGTGAATAACACTCAGATTACATTTAAAAACATTCTAGTAACATGTTTTTGCTGGTTTAATGGGTTTGTAGTATGTCGGGGGTTTTAATTTCGGGTTTAAACTCTCATATCAAAACATTGGACATATTTTATAAGTTTTCAAAACATACTTTTTCAATACTCATGCTCACTTCCTCCCCAAATCTAGTTTATATTTACTTATTATTTTTATTACAATACGAATACCTTAATATTCCTTTATAAATATAATTTTATTTATTATTAATAATATTAATAAGTTCATTTTTTTTATTTATTTATTCATTTTTATTTTATTATATTCTTTTAGAATTTACATTTAGACTTACATTAGAATTATACTTTTGAAGAAAGATAATAGTCCTTTACAACCAATTCTCATTGAAATATCCTATTTTACAAAATATATCCTCTAAAAAGACAGGATACTTTTTACCAAATCTTAAGTATCAAAAGGGTGTATTTCTTATTCCCTTCTCAACGGTATATCTTCATCGGGAATTACAAAAATTGATATTCACAAATATTTTTTTCATTTATTAAAATAAACGTAAAACACGAAAAGGTTGTTGTGCAAAGTAAACACATATTTCCCTCTGATTGTCAGCCTTTTGAGACTTACATTTGTAGCATATTTCAATCTTTGTAAAACTGACTATGACTGAAAAAATTAGCACCCCAATTTTTTTTAGTTGGGATCCGACTCTGCACCTGAGTACTTACTGTTCAATATTGGATTCTTATTTGTGAGAATTCGTGACAGAGTTGATTGAATGATAAAAAGCTTTCGTTACAATAAACCAAAATGGGTTATATGTCTAGTTGTTGATTCTTATGTTATATGAACTTGAAGTGGAATGACCGAAAGCAATTCTATTTGTATTAATAATGGATAATAAGTGTAAGTCAAGGTTTGGGGATGGTTTAATAGAAACATTAATACCATAACAATCTAATGAAAATTAAAAGTGATAATAATCTGTTTTGAAACCTTATGTCAAATAAAATGTTCCATTAAAACTCATACAAATTATTTAGACTAAAAATTACTTGATATGAATTCGTTGATAAAACAAGTGGGTGTCTATGCTGTGAATTACGTGAATACTGATGTTGAGGAGTGGTTGTAAGAGATACTGAACCAGTCCCAGTGACAGTAGCATCTGTAGCTTGTGAAGGGGATACCAATGGTATTCTATGTAAATGCGCCATTTGATTAGGAGGATTAATTTGATAATTATCTAGAGACGTTCCACCGGTACTAATATGTCTCACATATATATTGGTTCCTGTTCTATGAAACGGGAGTGGACTTCCAGCAGGACTACATGCTGGACTACTGTTAAGAGAATCTATACCAACTATTCCTCCACCAGAAATAGACTTTTTACGACTAAAATATAAAAAATATAAAATTTGTAAAAATATTACACCTAACATTCATAAGAAGTCTTCAACTTGTCTTGTTTTACCGTCGTTTTTCCAAATTTTCATATGAAGCGCTTAGAGACCCCTATTTTGACCAATATATTTAAAGAAATTCTCAAAACAATTATGAATCCTATTTATAATATTTAAAATAAGTACAGTATAATAACTTATATATTTTGTGCGCGCGCAATAAACACAATATATCTGGGAAACAACAGGGGCATTGCATAGAACTATACTGAATGTTTGATATGAACATCATAGTAGTTTGAGTACTGAAACATAAGTTTGTAAATCGTAGTGCCTAAACTCAAAAGAATGTTTGTGTAATTTTTTGAATATGTATCTTTCAATCACGTTTAACTCTATTACTTCTAAATTTCAAAAACACCCGGAGAAAAGATAGACGATATTTCCCCGGTTGAAGACCATTAAATTATACAATCAAATACTCGAACTCACAATTTTTGAACCGCTAACCCGCGTCTTGCAGAAATTGGAGAACCCTCGCTTAAATTTCCAAGAGACAATCGTGGCGAACCGTTCAGATTCAATTTCAGACTATCGATTCGTTTACGAGGTGGATCAGCTAATGAAAATGAATTTTATATTATGATTTCTAAAACAACTACACATACATGCTACATCAAATAAACGACGGTATAATACAATATACTTTTATCATTTTTTATGCATGCTATAAATTCATTCCGTAAAACAATTATAAAAAATGATTTAATAGATCTATGTTTACCTTGATCTAAAAATGGGTAAAATTTTATTTTAAATAACTGAAAAGGATTTTTGCTTATTATAAATTTTAATTATTTACATAAATACTTTATTAAAAATTAATTACAAAACGGTGTTTATCAAATATTTTAATAACCCTTATGAAAATCAATTACAATAGTTTTATTTTTAACTGCTGCTTTGAAATATTTTTAGAACATCATGATGCTAATTAAAATTTAACAAATTTATAAAGTAATTGACAAATAAGTTGACATTGAAATGATATTTAAATAAAATAAATTAGAGGCCGGTTTATGCTATCTAGAAGACAATAAGATGAATTTAATTTCTTTACTTACTGCTAAAATGGCTTAAAATGATGTACTGAACATGTGGATAAGACAGAGTACTGTAGAAGCAGCCGATTTGTCAAACACATGCATGGAAATGGCCGTAGAAAAATAAAAATTTTCTAACATTTAAATAATAATTTATGTACTAATTTTGTTGAAGTAACAAGCTAATTACTTATTTTATTATTCGTTTTATTACATGATCAAAACGAATTGATATTATACCTAACGATGAAGATGCCAAATATGATAGCGGAAGTACAATCGAGGGACTCATTGATAATCTGACTTTATTGTAAGTCAAATAGTTTTAAAACTACAAGTTTATTAATGTATCGATAAAAATAAAATAATATTTAACAAGTTTAATTAGAATACACTGGTTCATCAAAGTAGCTCATTTCACTGTTTTCCGAAGAACGCAACTGAATATTCAAATATTTTTTATTTTTGTATAAAACTAAAAACAATAAAAACTACATTATTTTTTTGGTCAGTCCAATATGTTTAATTAAATTCGTAAAATGTATTTTTTTATTTACAATTTACAATTAAAAATTTTGAAAAAGAGAATAGAGTAGACGTTAAATGGAATTCAAGTTTATTTAGTTTATAATGATAAAAATAAAGTACAAATAATTGAAAATGAAAAAAGACTGCTCAGTAAATTTGTTTTAAATATAAAAAGAATGAGATATAATCTAAAAAGAAAGAAAATTGAAAATTTAAAAAATCTAAATTATTTTACATAGAAAAATAACTAAATAATTTCACTGACGGGTTTTCAATATTTTGCTTAAAAATTCTGAGGATGCAAATATTATTCTTTAGATATAAGTAAAAAATTTAAAATTAATTTAAAATATATTTTTAAAAATATTTATATATTGAAAAATTAAATTAATAAAAAATAATTTGTTTAAATTAAATGTTAATTCATAATATTTTTAGTTGGTTTTGAGTACCTGAAGATGATAGCTGTGCTATCGAAATATATCGTACGAAAGGTTTTTTATTGGCGTTATCGTTTAATTAAATCGTTGCCAAATTTATTTAATTATTTATTTAGATATTAAGTATTGGTTTTTAATTATATAATGCAACGAATATATATTTCTATTCATTTTCTATGGAACACTTTTATTTTATTAATACTAGATGTTGTATACCTATTTTTACGAAACTCCGTCAATTTGAAGAATGTGCGAAGATCTTGCCAAATTGGATTATGTAAGATAAATAAGTCTAACAATATTTGTATTAAATATAACAAGCATGTATGCGGAAAGTGTACATTGAATTTAGAGATTACATGTAAAAAATTTATTGAAGATAACAATGAATAAAAATCTATAGCTTTTTAAAAAAAAATTGCATTTTAATTTAATAAATTGAGGGGTTTTAGTAAAAAAAGGTATACAATCAATGCCAGTAAATCTAGTGTTAATAAATTTTATGGTAACCCATATACTGACCAAAATTCTTGAAAAATTAAAAATGAATTGCTTGAAAAAACTGAAATTATGTCAACTTGCAATTGAACTTCATTTATTTTATATGACAAAACCACAATAATAAAATAAAATGTCTTAAAATTCAATATTTTTTTTTGATTTTGATTATTTTGACTAAGTTCAAAACATCTCAAATTAGGTGTTTTGAGAAAAATATAGAACTAATATATGAGCCATTAATTTTGAAAGTGGCATAAATCACTTCTTGTGAAAAATTAGTCAGAGCTATTTGTGATTACAAATACGTATGATTTTTTCATATTTTACTGATTTATTGTTATTTCTTTCATAATTCTGTATATTATATGAAAAATATGAAAAAATATTTTTGTAATTTAGGGCTATTTAGCATTTAGCTCTAATTCGTTTTTCGATAAAAATGACTTGTGGCACTTTTAAAATTAACGGCTCATATGATGAATAATTGTTCTTAAATTAACTGTGCTTATTGACTTCAAGAAATTAGATGTGTATCGATATTTTGTTAAAGATATACATATTTAAGAACATTATGAAAAATATAAAATAAATTTTAACTCATAGTTTTTTTGCAATAGGGGTACAAAATTTATGAGAGGAACAGATTTAGTAGAGAAAAAGAAATGACATTTTAAAAAATGTAAATCAATTTGAATCCAACGACAAAATTTTTAAATATCTATAACATGATCGCTAAAAATACCACCTCGTAATAAGTGTTACACAATCATGACAACTCCTGTATATTATGTAATGAAATATGTCTGCGTCATGATTGGTCCACTTACATACATCGCAAAAGGATTTCGACAATCATTACACAATATCAATACACGCCATTGTGATCTTAGATCAATTTCAAATTTCTTTAATCATTAGAGGAAGGGGTGCTGCTCTTTCCTCTGGCTCTTGTAAGTGGATTCTGATTACAACTTAATATTTAGGTATATACTGGTGATATGTTATAATTTGTGATTACATTATTTAGATGCCAGAAAAGTTAATTAAGTTATTGTTAAACATAGACCGAACTTTTCTTTACCTATGACCGCAATAAAGAGTGATTCTAAGGAAATGATGAAAGAGAAAATAGTGATATCGAATGAATAAAACTTTTATTTGATTATGTAAGAAATATCAAAGTATTTCAACAAAAATTGTAAAAAAGAATCAATTGTTTCATTATTTAATCGGCATTGTAATCTTGATAATAAAAGCAAACGAATCAATTCCAAATTATGAATTTTAAATATATTTTTATTGAATATCATTAAAAATTATTTGCTTACGTGTGTTACTCCGCGATCGGATATCATCTGGATCGTCACTTGATGGATTTCGTAATTTTCGATCCAAAAGCAAGAAATATATTACTTTTTCCGTGTTGTGTCTAGACATTTAATAAAGTTCAAAAACAAAAAATATCTAAAAATTAATTAGATTAATAAGACAGTTTAATAATTTTTACATTTTATTTTTATTATAAAATATTTTAGTATAATTGATATTATTGGATAACTAAATAGAAAGAAATATATCTTTACCACAAAATTGAAAAAGGTAAGCTTTTTTATAAAATTGCTCCGTGTGACATATACATCATTTGTAAAAATCAAAAACTAAATTATTTACTGAATCAATCCTATATGACAACCTGTTCAAAGCAAGAAATTTTCAAAACAAAATAATTTTAATAAAAATTTTTAATATTTCAATGATTTAACAATAATTTAATAATTTTAAGATTAAGTTCACTTCTAGATGAAAATTTAGTGACACCTCAGTGATTGATACGGAAAGATTTTTAATAGGTTTCAATTTAATCAGTCTTCCGTTTTGTTATATCCAGCCAATTTCACTTACAAATGATTTCCTGATGATTTTACATTGATTTAACTGTTGAATCATATTAGGCAGTTAGTTTTTGAACTTTAAGCGCGTTCATTTTTAAATTGTTCTTAATGGGCCTGGGACCCACTGTGATATTTAAGCCATATCAAAAATAAATTTTAGAATACGTAACAAAATTAATTAGCAATAAGATCGTAAATAACTATAATTTTGTAAAAAGCAGATCAATTATAGTTTTTTGTCTAATAAAATATTCATGGTAATTAGTGAAGTTTTACAGTTTCTTTTATGGTTTTTTACAGTTTGATGACAATAGATCAATAAAAAAATTTTATTTATCTATTGCCATCAAAAAATCTTAAATTTTGTAGAAGATCATGAGTCATAACAAAAAGCATTACCCATCATCTTGTAGCCTTACCCACACTCGATCAGATCAATGAGTTATCGCGCTCACGTCCAACTCATTTTTAAGAGACTTAATATCTGTCATAAGTTTAAATTATTACAATGTCATAAAAATGAATAACAATCAATTATTAAAACCCCAGATAATTTTAGATATTTTAACTTGTTACATTTGACAAAATAATTTTTTTTGAAAAGATTACAAAAATCAGATCCGCATTTGGTAAAATATTTTTATTTCTTCAAAAACTTACATTGGTTTCATTTAAGGCATATTCTCAAACTGCTCACCTATTTTCAATGCGTTCAGCTGTTTCAATCACTTTCAATTTAAAACCAGTCGTGTAACGGCAGCGTTTTGAAGACATTTATTGGGGGAAAAAAATTTAAATGTTACCAAAATTTTAATATTTAAACATATATGGTTTTTTATTAAATACACGCGTATTACATTTTATTGGATTTAGTTGATTTTAATGGTGCGTACTATATTTGGATAATTACGGTAATTAATTTCGACTTCACATTATTTATCAAAACCTATACTTAAAATTCAAATTTTTATTAAGTTTACTTACAATGGAGATAGCAATTCCTTAATTAAATTATCTTTATCCCTGAAGCATTGCAAAGAAGTCATTGTATTAAAAATATCCGGATCTATATCAGTTTTTGATGGAAGAACAGTAGTTTGTACAGCTTGTACCATCGGTACTTCCATTTGAACAGGGAAATCATTATCTCTGTAAAAAAATATTTTAGGGTATTTAAAAATTGTAATAAAATAAAATTAATAAATTACTAACGCTGTGACCCATGGATGCCGTAGTACATCTTCCAGCTAAAAATAACAAGTAATTATTACATGATTTCTTAACTTTTTGAATCATTTATATAAAATATCTTTAAATTTCCTCTAAAAACCTTAGTACATTTGAAAATTTCTAATTTTCATTTGGAATTAAGTTGTAAAATGTTGTTTTTGGGATTTTTTTTCAGTAAAATTTATTAAACGCATTATTGTAATTATGTTTCAATGCTTTCAAAGATTCTAAGCACTGTTTATTTAGTGATTTTTCGGATTCAGAATATAACACTTAATTATGTTTGTATGCTCTATCTAATTCTACATTGTTTCGAAATATGAGTATATCATGAGAATTATCATTGATATACGGTGTGCACACTACAATGTCATCAACGGCAAAACTCGAGAATTATACTTGAAGAATGTCTAATTAAAAGACGCTGGGAAATGTTTGCAAATCAGCCGATTAAATAGAATCACTTTATTGATGGATAAAAGTCCACCATAACTAATCATAATCAATTAATAACAGAACCAGAAGACATTCATTAACTTATCATATTTCAACTCGATGCTACTCACAGCATTATCAGACTTGAAGAAACTCAAAATCTTGATATTGAATGCTCCGGGACCAACTGATCAAGAAAAGAATACCATGTTCTATGGATCAAATCAACTTATTGGATTTGTTACGAATTTTTTTTTTGGATATTATTGTTTTGTTCCTACAGGAACTTTTTATTGAAAACATCAAATAATCAAAAAAGGGAGAAAAATGAAAACAGATCAAAAGGGCGAAGGAAAAATTTTACAAATTATTTACTTAACTAGATAATTTATATCCTATAACAGTGTTTCCCGCCACGTAGATCGCTACCCAAACAAAGGTTGCTTTAAATCTTTTGAAAATTAAATTGGTAAATATTAAAATTTATAAAGCTTCAAAATTGAAATTAGTAGCTTCAATTATGTGACCCATATTTGTACAATTGAAATTGAACATAATAAAGTTAAAAGGTAAACATTGTGATTCTTTTACAAGTTCATTTGTAAAAAATATTGAATAAAAAATATCACAAATTATTGTATAGATAAATTATTATGATTCAATTATATAATATTTGTAACTAAAAACAAGGTACTTATAAATTATCAGATATTTTAGAAATCAAATACAATAGTTGACTGTAAAAATGCTGTAAAAGAGGAGCAACCCGATTAACTTTATTGATGAGGTAACCGCACCTTGACAAATGTTATCAATCAATCACAGCACCAAAAATTCTGGGATACTCTGATGTAGCATCATTCTTATTTGGATATAAAATAGAATTCAGACTTTCAAACCCTCACTTCATTTTTCATTTTAGTCATACAGATTTTTAGAATTTCCTAAATGATCGTAGTAAACTTTTTAAATAAAGCTTTCACTTTTTCTGACTTTAGCCAATCCAAAGAAAATTTGGTTTTCAAATAAAAATTTCACACTGAATCATGTTTTGGAATATTTATGCGTTTCATTTAGATCTTAATTTTGAATTGACCCTTTTTACATAGCGTTATCTTATCGAAATAATTCGCCTGGTGTCACAATTTTGCATTACAAATGCATTAACGCACTATGTATTTCATAAATCCGACACGTTTAACTGAATGTTTGCCCATATAGCATGCATCGGCAATATTATTTTTACAGTCTGTTCTAATCAAAAATAATGTTAAAGGGTTATTAAAATTATTTATTTTCCTCGTACTCTTGGTAATAAACAACACTATTGGTTTACAGATTATTCTATCAAATGAAGCAAATGGGTTAAACTTGATGTGTTACATCTTCAAGTTTTAATAAGTACAGTGACATAGTTAGGATTTGTAGCCACTTATATAAAAATGATTGATTGACCCCTTCAACCCACGTTAATTGAAGCCGAATTTAATAAATGAATCGATATTTAAATTCTAAATATACACATTCCTATATGATTGCTATGTGGTAGCTACGCAGCTGATTAAATATTTATTGAATTATATATATATATATATATAATTATACATACATTGATACGTTTTTTGGGATTGACCTCAATCATTGATCTCATCAAATTTTGACAATCGGCTGGTACAAATGGAGGAATGTGAAATACACCTTTTTTGACTTTCTCTAATAAATTCCTTAAATTATCGTCATCAAACGGAAGGGCTCCCTAAAATAGATTCATTTAAATAATAAAATTAAATATTTAGATAAAAATTTTGAATTTCTTGACTTTTAAATTGAAAAATAGTGATTATTCTTAGAAGATTTAAATTTTTAGTAAACTGAACCAAGTGGGCAAAAAAATCTGTTTGAACTTTTTTGAAAAAACCTGTGATGACCGCGATTATTCTTGTCAAATTAGCTATGTCGAAGTTGATGAGGACATAAAGTGCCAATAACGATTTCGTTGTAAAACTCCAGCATTTAGTCGAATACATTTTCAGCTTGTACAGTATGAATGTAACAATTCAGAAATCAATGAAGTTTACGAGGAAAATAATTTGGCAAAAAATTCATAGCCAGACTTATATTTAATCACAAGACTTGAATCTTTATAATTCTCTGCTTTGGTGTTTTCCTTTAGTGTTTGTGTATTATGCGTGATGTTGTTAGAATTATTATTACCACTTGGTTTTATAGAAATTTATCGATATTTTTGTTAAAATATTACTAACGCGATTTCTTTGTGAGGATTGAAATTAATTTTATATAAAAAGTTTTAAAGAGACTTTAATTTGGTATTTGTAATTGTTCTTAATAATAACAACAATTTTTTAACAATCATTACTCTTAAATTGTATATTTGCGATCCTCTTTTCAAGCTCATACCAAACAATTTCTATTTCTTTGAATCAAACATTAACGCCAAATTAAAGTTATTTATAAAAGTTCCAGCAAATTATATTTACAAATTTATTGAAAGGTAACCTAGAATATCTGTGAGGAACGTTTAATATTTTAGGTAACAGGAATGAGAAACATAAAATTTTATACTAAAGAAGTGTGACGCAATTAACCAAACTCGCAAATACGCAGTGACCCGCAGCAAATGTGAACATAAATGTTGTTTTTACATCTTAAAACATGCTGTGTGACTTATATACGAGATCTTATATATTATCTATACTGCAAGCAATTTTTAGCATTATAAGGAATCAAAGAATTTCAGTGGAAATCTAAGTCAGCTGATACAAAAGATATTCAAAAGGGCTATTAAAAATAAATATCAGTTTTCATCACAGATAAACTACGACCTAAAAATATGAGGAAATCCATAATAGAGATTATATTTCAATACTCAACTCTAAGGAAATAAAAAAAATTTCCAACCCAGTTAATTGTTAAATAATTTATTCGGATTTCTTTTTTTTGAGTTACATTTAATTTTAATTCTCAATCTTTTGACTTAAATTTTAAATCCAAATATTTCTAAATTTATTACTATATGAAAAAAATGGAATTTTAAATTTTAGCTTTAACACAAACTATTTATGCAACAATGACATTTTTAATTAGACTATTTTATTTGAGTAACAAAAAATTTATCAAGAAGCAACATTTTATACAAATAATTTTTATTTTATCGAATTTTTCAACAGAGATTAAATTTTAAATTTTTACTCAATTTTTTTTCAAAATTTCGACTTTATTTATACTCTGACATATTTTTTCAATATTTTGTGTACCACGAGCTAAATTTTATTTACATTCCCATTCGAACTACACCCACTAGTCAAATTACAATTAGAAATTCTCTATCATGTATTCTTAGTTGAAGTATAAATTTTAATTTAGTAATTTTTGAGCTTTAAAATTAATAATTGAAAAACGGTAACAAATTAAGTTGGACAAAATCGAGTTATATATTTTGACTGTTTACCAAGCTTCTCAGGCTTGAAATCACATTAGCAGAATTTATATAAATATTTAGGCAAATTAACTAATAATAATAATCTTTAAATTGTAGCAAAATCTTTCAATTAAAAATATTTTTAATTTAATTTATAAATATTAACATAATAGCAGCATTGTCAGTTACTCCATTCGTATTGTAGGGTTTTAACGGCAAAAAATGTTAATGTAGAAAAACTTGACATATATGGCAGATAGATGATAGACGGGAAAATATGCGGTCATAGCCCGCTGGTTATATGCGGGAAAATAAGATAATCTTCTTATCATTATTTCGTTTGTATACTCATGACTCTCAAATACCAAAAAAATATCATCAACATACATGTTGTCAAGAGTTGGTTTAGTTAAACTGTAAGAGGGAATTTTCTTTTCCAACCTAGTCGTTTAACTGTACAAACGGTACGTTGATAATATTTATTTAGTGTTTGAAAGTGGTGAAAGTGTAAGGTCTTTCTTGGATTACATGAAAGGTTTGCGTACGAATATTAAATTTACGTGTAAGGTACCCTTGCACTCGAAATCAGCAAATCATTAAAGTTTTTTATATATCATCCACACATTCTGCGATTTTGTTTTAAGCAGTTCCCACCATCGACAAGAAAGTCTAATTGACCTACCCTTTTTATGTACTTTGAATAATCCATAAATTTTTACTGGTTGGGAGCTTTTAAGATTAATAAACTTACTCAATTCTCCGTTAATGTGTCTATCCTTAATCGGGTTAATTACAGTTTCATAAACTGAGAAAATAATAAAACACGTCAGCCATATTGGTCCAAAATCATCAAGCCATTGCCTATATAATATTTATAAACATTGATATCTTTTTACTACCACGATGTCCTTAATATCCTTAAAATTAATATATTTTCTTTTATAACTTTTAACATAATTTTGATTAATAAAACTTGCATCAAAAGCTTATAATACTTATTTACTATTTTCAATGATAAAATAGCAATACCAAAATTCAAAATTTCATATTAATAGTATATTGACTCACAATAAACTCACAATTTACACCAAAATTCATTTTTATAAAATTTAGCTTCTTAATAATTCGATAAAATTTAATTATGATTTCAGTGAAAATACTGAGATTAAATTAAATCGTTAAAAATTTCAAACTTACAACCAATAGAGCATACAGAATCACTCCACAAGACCAGACATCTGCTTTTCTTCCATCGTATTTTTCTCCCTGAATTAACAAATTTTAACTGATATTTACGTAAATAAGAAAAATTATAATGTCAGATTAAAATATATTTCCTTACAAAAAAATATAAATATTTATAAAATAATTTAAATATGTTCGAAATATTGCACAATTCGAATATGATTGAAATTTATTGAAAGTAACTGGATTGACTTTGTAATTCATATAATAATTTGATTGGCAGTTTGTTCAAACTTGGATAATATACCTTATGTCATTTAACAACAAAAAGTGTCACTTAATCGTAAAATGTACCGTTCAACTAGTGTAAATAATTTAGTATGCACATATGCCAATGAATTCTTGTCGAATACCACACTGATTATCATTTAATAATCACTCATTTGAAAAACAAATAACGCCTATGAATTATGTTTCGATGTGCATAATTGCAAAATTCCCTAACTAAACTGATCATTGATTTTAATTTTAATGAAAATACGAAAACTTTAATAAGCAAAATGCAAAAATCATGCAAAATAATTTTCATTTCGAATTTTAAGTTTCAAAATAATAAAAATACTAAAAAATAACTACAATTTGGTTTGTCAAAAATATTTTCAATATACTAAACTATAAAATATAATAAATTAGTAGCAAACTAGAAATTCCAAAAAATAGTCTTCTTGAATATTTGTTTCTGGAAAATGAGATCAAATCCAACTATAAAATATTATAATTCTTGTACTTTTTGTTCATATTTTAAAATTTTCTCGTTTTATATTTTAAAACTTCCCAGTTAAAATTTGTTGAAATAATTCATGACTTTACAAGATTAAGACAGAAATGAGACTCGCGTTTTATCTATAAAAAATAAGTTTGTCCTTATAAATCGGTAGTAATTTAATAGAGTTGAAGAACAATGAATAAATTAGATCAAACTGATTTAATTGTTTTTAAATTGCACGGGATTATATATACTCCGGAAATACGTAATAGGAATAACTATTACTAACATATAAGCCAAGTTAGAAACGAAATAACAAATAATCCAGGAGATTTACACTGAATGTTGTCATATAAGACTAGTACAAGTAGGGAAACAGCTATGGTGGCAAATGGGCCAATTGCCCCCCCCCCAAATAAAAATATGTGATACATTTACTTGTGTATTTTATTTATGTAAAATTTTTTTTAAATTTTTCCGTGTTAACTTTTAACATTGCTCTATTTTGCCTCCCTCCCAAGCTTAAATCATGACTACGTAACTGCACAAGCATTTATGTAAAATAGGGTTGCCATAATTCTCGGACTACAGACCAGGACAATCTATCCTCCTTCTCGTTACGCTTCACAACCCCAAAATAGCAGAGCACCTTCAAAAAACGCGATGCTTTGAGTGCCACCGATTTAAAACAACTACCCTTGAGCACATTCGTGGCTGATTGGTATTTTGAGCATAAAAGTGTCATGCCCCGCCATTCCAAACCAAACCTTCAGTATTTACACGGCTTTAAAGATTCCGATTGTTTACACTCCGAATACTGTAAGGTTTCACGAAGTAGACGCTTATTCAGCAACCAGAGGTATATCTGATGGTCGTTCATGGTGGTTGTCTCGTCAAATGAGCTCTCGGAATTAGTCATGAGCATTAGAATTGTTTTTATGAATAATAGACCCAAATTAATATAATGTAAAAAAATGGCCTTTCTTTTTATGATAACTAGTATAGGGGGGTCCGAGAGGGCGGAGGGGTTGATTCGAATGTCGGTTTTGCCACTTGCGCGTATCAAATATTTTTTATAATAACATTAAAATCTTTTTATTCTTTTTATACTTGATCTATTTTTATGTTTAAATTCCCTTATCTTCATTTGTTTTTATAATATAAATCAGGAGTTCTTAAACAGGGGTCCGTTAGATAAATTGTTTTAATCTAAAATTTCGTTAAAGATGAAATAAATTACGATAGTATTGGTTGTACTCGTGGCCACCCATAAAAATGTATCTCAGATGCGTACTTAACACTTTCACTGCTCAAACCGCATATACTCGTAAAATAAAAGTGCCCTATAAGCACCGTATTATTCCCGTCTTAAGACGTCTTTTCGTCCAGAGTACTCAAACAAGTCAGGTATAAAGATGCACATCGAACATGAAATCTCAAAATATATTGCAGAGAAAGGGTTAATAAAAGATGAACTTGTAACAATGAAAACATAAAATTGAAATCGCTAAGAAGTCTCGATATTTTGTTAATGTAAATAATAAATTAGATTTCAATATCTTTTTTAATTTAAGACTTTAATTTGGAATCAAGTGGAACTTTTATTGTCTCACTAAATTTATAACTAGTTCTGATATAGTTAACTAATATAGTTAAATGATAGTTAAATAATACATTGGATTTCCTACAAATACTTCCAACTGTTTTAATGTCTACTTATTAAACTATTTTAGTCATTTGTTTTTCAATTGAAATGTTGTTAAATTAACAAAATATTTGCCAAATATCCTTTTAAAAAATATATATTTTTAAAACATGCCATTCTTACAACATTTACCGACTACATTTCTAAGAAAATTGAGGGTATATTTGGTCTACCACAACGCATCCAATAAAACTTTTATCTTACCCTTATAACCTCTGGACAGGCATAATGAGGAGAGCTATTTAGCATTCATTTTATTTTATTTACATTACCAGTATAAATAAAGAGTTTTACCCACAGCTAGTTTCAAGCATTGATCCTTCGGGTTGTAAGGATGCCATTCCAAAGTCAGCCACCCTGATGTTCAATTTATCGTCCAATAATAAATTTTCCGGTTTCAAATCTCTATGACTAAAATAATGAAACATATTTAAAAAGAAAATTGATATTTTTCAAAATTTAATGCGATTACAATTGTTATCAACTACGTAGCGTAAACTTTGTAAAATAAACGGTTTAAAAACAATATTAATTTTGAATTTTAATTTCAAGCAATGTTTATTAATAAATCAAAAACTGTGGTTAAATTCAGGAATTCCGCTACACTCCCCCTCAAATTTATGCCTATGCTAAAAATTTTATGCCAACCTTTATATTTTTAGAGAAAAAATATTTTAGTGAAGTTTAAAAATATAAACTGATAAAAGTGTAAGCTCGATAAGCTTCTCTTATTTATCGTTTGTTATAACTGATTAATGCACTAACGCTTAACTTTGGTTTATGAAATGAAACGAAATTCAGATATTTGAATTTTTTTGCTGCTAAGAAAACTAAAACTGTTGTTGATCGTGTTGATGTTGATAGTAATACTGAAACGCACAATTCTCAAAACTGGTAAGTTGTAACTATTGTGTTTAGAATTTATTTATTTAATTATTATTTAATTAAGTATTTTTCAAACTTTTATTATACATTTTAATACTAATGATGCTACTGTCAAACAAGTTCCACATAAAAAGTTTAAAGGCGTGAATGAACCAAACCAGCGTCATTGTCCATTACACTTGTTAGCCGTAACTGGATCTGAGTATAAGAATGCAGTTGGCTTTTTGTGTCTGTAAATCATTAAGTGTGTATTAGGCATTATGTAATGTTACAGACTTACAGTGGTATTGTATTTTATATTTTTTACCAATTTGTAACTTCAGATTAGCCAAATGAATGTCTCTCATTTCCGAGGAAGTTAAGCTAATCGTATTTCAATGTAAGAGAAAGACATATTCGTTGAAGTGATTATCACAAAACAATCAAAAGTATGGATTCTCACAGAAATGCTGTTGTAGATAATATTCAATCCCGTTTCTCAAATAAGTTTGCTAGCCTTGCAACCTTTCAAAATTATCTCAAGGTAAATGTAATTGAATTTATAGGCAATAAAGTATAATTCAATATTTTATTACAGGAAAAGAATTGCAAAGCAAATTTCTCGGACAAAGCTGTAATGTTTCGCATGGAAAAGTCTGCGGTGAATACAGAGTGGAAGGATATTTTGCAAATTTCAAGTTCCAGACTTGACTGCAGCAGAATTTCTTACCAAACTGTCTACAGATATTTCATTGAGATGTATGTTCCTTCACTTCTCTAAAAATGGCCACTACAATTTTACTTCTTCCTGTTGGTACAGCCAGTGTTGAGAGATCTTTCTCAAATATGAACAGCATTCTTTGCAGTGAAAGGAACCGCCTTAAAACTGATCATTTTGCAAGGTAAGTATGATGTATTATACATAAATGCCATAAACATCTGGATATCCAGAGATCTATGATACATGTATATACAAAATAATACGAGATTGTAGGATCTAATAATTACTTATTTTATACTTTCTTTTAGTTTGATTCAAATATCTCAAGAAGGCACTAAATTCCTGATGACTTAGCAAAAATTTCAAACAAGGACAAGAATTCGAGTGCAGAAATTAACGTCCTCCTTGAAAAATGCATATTTGATTGGCCCAAAAAGTCACGTGTTTCATGTTGACATACATAATAAAATGCACGTCATGTTTGTTTCTAAAAATTCATGAGTTTTTGATTACCTGTTTGCTCTCCTAAAAAAAAAATTAGCAACACCCCTCCAAAACTCAAATCCTGGCGGAAACCCTGGTTAAATTGCTTTAGGATTTCGTTTATCAATTTACTTGAATCCTTCAACATTGTCAAGCTGAATAAAAGTGTATGATTTTAAGGTTTTATTAAAAAATGAGTAAAAATAATTTGAATGTTTTCAAATTTCGCTTGTTTCTAATTCTTTTGCAATCCCGGTAGCATTAAATTAAAACTTGTTCGAAACCATTATCACTCATACATTTTAAGAGGGAATTCTTAGTCACTTGAAGTTGTTTTGTAGCTGAATTTATAACAGAATCCTCTTTTTGTAGTATTTTCCTTGTAACATTTACTTCATTAAGAATGTTGTACCATGTGACAAGGGATACCATAAACTTGAATTTACACATTGCATCAGCAAGACCTTTTGTGTCCGTTAGAGAACTATTACCAGGTGAATTATTTAGTCTTGGGTTATCAAAAATCTCCATTAATGCATCATATATTGCACCAAGATGATACTTTATAGGCTTAAAAGCATCAATCCTACTTTCAGATCTTGTTTCGCTCAATGGTTTAACTGTTAAATTCACGATATGGCTAGTAAGCACATGCCAACGTTGAGTCGATGCAGAGAAGTAATTATAAATCTGTAATTATAAAACTGAATAAATTAGTAGCTTCTAGGCAACATTGACAACTAAGTTTAAAGAATGTACATTGCAGAGAATAAGACTCACGGGTTTATGTTTAAAATTTTGTTTTGTACACTTTTTTTCTTTTCCTTTTATATTAATTCCATTATCATACTCTTCCTCACGGAGATTTTCAATTTGCAATTCCATTTACTCAAACTTTTCAATCAAAGTTTTTGTTATGAATGCCCAAGTAGTTTTTTCTAATGCAACAAATCCTAGGAAATGTTATCTTATCATTACTGCAGGCTCTAATATTTCACTATCTAACGGTTTGATAATATCAACAAAACCTATAATAATAGTCATTTGCTCAAGATGACTAACATCGGATGTGCAATGTCAAATAATTGAGTAATATTTTGCCGATTTCACAAGTAACAAAATTTTATTTTTAATAGCTCCTGCTAGGATCTGCATAAGTTCATTTTGAATATCTTTTCCCAGATAATGTATTATAATATCTTGATTTTGGACTCTGCGGAAATGTTCGTTTATTAAAGGGTCAAAGAGGGCTAGATATTCTACAAACTTCAAAAAATTACCGTTGTTGTTATTGTACAAGTTTTTATTTGTTCCATGAAACGTTCCAAAATTTGACGTCAATATTATTCTTTTTTGATATTCTGTTGGTTATTATTATCAATTGCTATTTCTTTGAATATACGCACATTAAGTTTTTTCTACGTCTGAAAGTTGTCTAATACTTTCCATTTAGACTAAATGGAAAGTATTCCTTTCATGTGAAGATAGAATTGTTCCAATATTTTTCCAGTCTTTTGATCCTGATTTTTCTAGGACTGACGAGTTGTTTTAGTTAAATAGCTTGCAGAAAAAACAAAAAACCGCATCTGACGAAAATTATCATTACAATAGTCAGGCCAATTTCCTGGGTCATTGTAATCTACATAATTAATCGTGGCACTGGTACTGGATTTAATTTCATGTGAGCATTCGCTTTGCATCATAATATCAAACTCTGAAACACTTATTTTATTTTATTTTTTTTTGAAATACCTTCATCCGCGCGATCTGACATATTTTGTTGTACATCTGATTGTCCTACACATCTATCCAAGTCGCTGGTGGCGGAAACATCAAGACTTGATTTAAAGAACTTTATCAGTCGACCACTTTCCTTCTCACGCTCTTGAGCTCTGAGAATTTTGCGCTTACGCTTTTGAAATCCCGATGGCTTTTTTGAAGGAATTTTAAAAGTACTAATGTACCACTATAAATAATATTAAATTATTTTAATACAACAAAGTAATATTTGCTATTAAACTTACCACCAAAGAAGTGGTTAATGTTTTAGTCGTATGAAGGATAGCAAAATAAAATTTATTGAACGTAACTTCACTGATTCAATTATTTTTCTAATAATGCACAAAATTATACTTATCAGTAAAACACTTGCTATAATCTCATAATCTGTTCGTTGAATGTATGAAATTGACAAAAACAATTACACGTGTTTTAGAACGCCGCGTCATGCGCTGGAGCGATCTCTAAATCAACATTAAAATTAGATAACCATCCGCAATGTTCGAACTTAAAAGATTGATATTAAATACAATAATTATCTTGTTATATTACCCTGTGTCTTATATAATATAATCAAGGTTATTAATTATTAGTTATTTTTTAATAATGGCAATTACACATTTTGTCGCCCCTCTCTGGATAGCATTCTAGGCGACCGCCTAGTTCGCCTTAATGGTAGCACCGGCTCTGATAATAGACTTGTTTTAAATATAAATAACAGGATTGTGAAACTCATTTGGTTATTTAAGCTATTTCGAAAATTTTCAGAATCAACATAAGAAATACACAAAATAATGAAATATGGCTTTAATTTAAATTCATTACAATAATTAATTCATTAATTGCATTATAGCATTAATTTTAATTCAGTATATATAACAAACATAAAATAATCAAAATATAATTTGATTATTAGAGAAAAAAATTTTGAACGAAAGTTCTTTGTTTGCATAAAACGTTAAAAAATATCAAAATAGAAAAGCCTAGATGAGCCGGAAAATATAATGAAATGTGCCGCGGGTTGCACATTCCTAACAATTTAAAAAATTTATTACAAGTTAGAAAAGTTATGTTAAATTTTATAATAGTTGTTTTACATAAATCTAATGAATTATTAGAAGGCTCCAAGTATAATTAATCTCATAAAAACACATCCCAAAAACGTTATTATCAAAATTTCCTAAATAAATCTTACTTTTAGTAACGTGGCATTTCTACTTTTTTAAACAATAAATTCATCATCCGTTATTATTTTACGGAATCAAAAGTAAACAAAAGATTTGTTTTATAAGCTGCGTGATAGCCCATAATCAATTTGTTGATTGACACTAGTTTTCTAGCGGTTTTAACTAAGAATTTCAACAATAAAGCGGAATTAAAAATTTTAATTTAATATCGAGATTATTACTAATTTACATAAAATATTGTCTACATAAATGTACTTTTTGAAAATATCAAAAATAAACAACTGAAAAACTATTTCATGAAATTAACTTTTGTATTATCAATAATTAATTTAATAAGTTTGCATTAAATACAAACAACATAGAATTTTGATTGTGCAACCAATAAAATTACTTTGGAATATCGCAATTAATAATCATTGGAACGACTGACGTGTTTAATTAATAGTCAGCTGCCACATTATAGTATTCAACTAAAAATAATTAAAAGTATTTATTTCTTTAAATAAATTTAATTTAATAATTCTGTTACAAAACAAATGTATTACAAAACCTAAGATTTCCAATATTTAAGTAAATAATACTTAAATTAATTTTGGTCATGTTTAATTTTTATTATGTAATAATTTATAAGACTTACCATATACAATGGCAATGACAAAAATCTAAAGCAGATATAATTTGCTTAAAGAACTTTCTAGCTTCTTTGACAGATAATCGACCTTTTTTCACTAGATAATCAAAAAGCTCACCCCCAGAAACGTGTTCTAAAACAAGGTACCTGAAATATTATTAAATACAGATTGCAAAAAAATTGAAATTCATACAAGTAACGTCTATTTTCATAAACGTCGTATAATCCAAGTACATGCGGATGTTCAATGAGTTTCATTATTGAAATTTCTCTTTCAACCTTAATAAAATAATTAAATTTACACAAAAGTACCCACAGAACCTTCATTAGAACGTTTTCACTTAACTTTGAACGGTTTACAATCTTTATGGCAACTTTTTTACCACTAATAGTATGTACTCCCAATTTTACCAATCCTAAAAATTTTGAATTATGTGACAATATAACCATAAAGTACCAGTTTGGCCTTTACCAAGAGTTTTCTCTAATCTATATGGTCCAACATATTGTTCTCTATGACCAATATGATGTGACATAATTATTATTTAATAATTTAAAGTAAATCCATTATTGTTTAAAGAGAACGAAACTACTAAATAAATATTATTATAGATATAAACAACTTTAAAGAATTTAATGTTTCCAAAGATTTCTTATTCATACATATTCATATAAATTGTTATTTAAAAACATTTTTAAATAATGAACAATTATTAAACTTCAAAAACAATTGAATCAGCGAGCATTTATTTTATGAAAAATTTAAATCTATTTTATTTTATCAACTTTTGAAATGTGTGAATGTTTATTTTCAAATTAAATTCTAAAGAATTAGAATTAGCTTGAAAATTAATTTTATTTTATAAATAATTCTGTTCATATTAAGGGAAATAATTTATATTTAAAATCCTTTTTTGCACACCAATATTCTTTCGTTTCATATTCGAACCATTGTCATAACCTTTACCTATACGATTACTGATTTCAAGTACGAGCTTAGTTATCGTCTCAATCAAAATTTCTGTAATTCCATAACCAGTGGAATCATCAACGGGAACGAACCCCACAAAGCATTTTTTAATTTCCAATATGCAGGACACTGATTGGTAATTAAAATGTCAAACCTGTCTAAGGGTAACTACTTCCCACCCAGCGCCTGCATAAGAAATTTAACCGCTAGTCACCCGTCAAAATTGACGTTGGTACTGTGAACTAGTGGGCTGAATATTAGCAAAGGGTGAGCATCTTTTCAAAGACTGCCAATGCCCTAATATTCAAATGGGTTCACGAGCTGTCGTAGAAGACTATCGGTCCCCCTCTCAACTATTTATCTATTTTCATATTTTAAATATTTAACTAAACTATTTAACCATCTTAACATTTCAATATTTAACTGTTTTAAATTATTTTTATCTCTAAGATCAAAATTAACACAAATATAATTATTATTTGAATCAACTGACAAATACAATACCAAAGGGTTTATCACAATATTTAAGAATATTAAACGCGCGATATTCAGAAACCGTTCGCGTCGAGGATGTGTCCAACGAGGCGGGCTTTGTGGAGCTTGAATAGCCTCTCACGTTCCTTCTTGCCAGGCCGATTTCTTTTCCGGTTTCGCTTCTGCACTTCTTCTGGCATGCATGAGGGTCCTGGAGTGAGAATTTTCACTCCGATATGTTTCCCAGCCACATTCCTAATCACTATTACCTCTTGTTCAGCTTTGTACTAATCCTGTACGGATTTCATCCCTCAATTTTAGCTCCATCCCCTGTTTCTCCAGCTCATGGGCTTTCTGCTCCGCTAGCCTCAGGGCCTCATCCTTTTGAGCCAGCTTGGCTTTCAATCCTTCTATTTCGGATCTCAATTTTGCAGCTGTCTCTGGACGGAGCCAGGTCTGTTCCATGTGGCGGCGTTTTCGCATCATGGCCTCCGCCCTCTGACTCTGAATCATTGCCTCACGATGATATTCCGATATGTCTTTCCTGAATTTCTCAATCAACTTTCGATTTGACTCCACTAAAAGAAAATGAATTTATAATCCTTAACTCTATAAAAAAATTTTATTAAAATTTAAACTATTTAAGCTCCTTTATAGTCCTACGGCGATACTCTCTTCGGGGATTTAATTATACTATCTGGATGAGGGAAAGGATCGCTAACGCAATAGGGGCACTGTTGATGACACTCTGGGTCTCATCCCATTCCCACTAAGTCATCATGCTATCGAGGACCCTAGAAATGCGGTTATCAGTTACTTAAAATTTGAATCTTAAATTCATATCTACAATAATAAAATAATAGCAATTTCAGCAATAATGATAATAACAATAATAATTATTTTCATAATAGTTATAAGTACATTAATTATAATAATAATAATATATTAATATCAATAATCCTAATTTTAAAATGTAAAAAATTTCCCTTATTTTTTCAAAATAAATTATACTTTACTCCTTAAAATTTTAATTTATTAACAAATAAAAATAAAAATTATTTAATTTAATTTACTATATAGTAATTGATAAAATTTTAACTTATTTAATGTAGTTAACCCTATTGTAGGTACAAACTTCCTATTGTATGTTACCTGTTCACATTCTAACCCTTAAAAATCAATGGTTCAAGCGAAATTTCATTATGTACCATATTACCTATATCTATTTTATCCTGCTTGCCACTTATTTCCATGGCAACTTAATAAAAAATCTCCAATTCCGATAATATAAGTAAGTATCGATTTTTTTGATATTTTTAACTAATATTTTTTAGGTATTTTAGTAATTTTCGGGACGATCGCTGCTACATCCACTCCATTGACATTTTCAGTAAGGTATATTTGTTCATCTTCCCAATTATTCATTAAGTTTAAATTGTAGAGCTCCCAGTTTTATCCTTAAATTGATGCTTCATGAAAATGGAATTTTCACCCCCATGAAAAATGTTGATATATACCTTTTTTGGAATAAATTTTTCAATGATAGCATTTTATTTTTGATATTTGTAACTCTTTGATTTTAACGAAGTTTCTTTTTTAAAAATATTGATGCTAATCATAACATTATGACAACAATATTGACAGTAATGATAATAATAATAACAATAATAATAATAATAATAATAATAATAATAATAATAATAATAATAATAATAAATATACTACATTAATAATAATAATGATAGTAGCAATGATAATAATAATATTCTAATTAGTATGGGTAATGATATTAATTTTTATTAAGATTTACAGTATTGTATTGATATCAGTATAACCAGTTATACACCATCTAAAAAACTAATAACCGAGAATTTCCCCGCAATGAATTTAATTTCGAAAAACCTTATTAAAAGGAGTAAAAATAAGAGTCAAAAAGTAAAAATTATAATAAATCATAGGAGTTTCCCATATTTTTATGCATTGTTAAAGGCATCGAGTATGAAAAGAATGTCTATTTTACAATAATTTCCAAATTTTGTTGTCGATAATTTACTCAAAATTCTACTAAACGTAGTCAGAGGTAAAATTAAAATCAGTAAACCTAAAAAACTGTTGTTGAATAAACATCGAAAACCTTTGTTATCGCTAGTAAATAATAAAAATTGTAAGCAAATGAGAAAAATCATATATAAAAAACAAGGCGGTTTTATCGGTGCTATATTACCATTACCAATAATTAAAATTAAAATCATCTTGTTGTAATGGAGAAGATTTGGACAAACCCAGAAGACGAAGCAGGTTTCGGTGGAGTGGCAAAGTTAAAGAAAAGAGTCCCAAATTCGAAAAAGTAAACGCAAGAGTGGTTGTCAGATCAGCTTGCGTACAGTTTAAACAAACCGATGCGGAAAAGATTTTCAGCAAGAGCCTATAAGACATTCGGTATTATTGATTTATGGCAAATGGATTTGATGGAGATGATACCGTATTCGAAGATTAACAAGGGTTATAAATATATTTTTATAAATATTGTTTGCCCACTGTGTACCAACAAAGACGAAATCTGCAGAGGAAATATCTAAAGCAATTAATATGTTATTTAAAAATGAGCATTCTGACAATTTGCAAACCAATTTAGGTATTTATTATTATTATTATTATTATTATAGGCAAGGAGTTTTACAACAGTAAAGTTAAGCAAATCCTGGATCAAAATAAATCATTACTCTGTACATTCTCAATACAAAGTTGCGCATGTTGAAAAATTTGGCTAATACATTGGGATTAGATAAGTAAACATATCGGGCAAGTGCCTTTGGTTTACGTAAACCAAAAATAATAAAACTTCATAGACAAATGTTCATATATACTAACATCATCGATCCTATAATTGTTGGTGATTCTTTGGTTCCTCTATTGAAATCTGTGTGGGTTGATAAACATGACCAGGATGAAGTTGTCAATATAAATATCGATAATCCCATGTACTTACCGGTATCAACATCATGTATAAACAATATAGAAATAAATATTCGTGATGATAGCGGTAAATTTATTGAATTTAGTAAAGATACAAAAACTCATTTGACATTACATTTTCGTAAATTAGATGGCCAATAACGATATTATTAGTATGTATAGTGGTAGCCAATGTGGTGGCAAATTACCATATTTTATTGGTAAACAGTATGGATCAGGATGGTTGAGAACTATTGGTAGATTTGCACTTCCTATTCTTAAACGCCTTGGTAGTTTTGGTATAAAAACTGCTAAAGATGTGATAATGAATGAGCAGAAAACATTACCATCGCTGAAATCAAATGCATTATCCGAGTTAGGGAAAGTTCTACCTAGTGTTGCAGGTATGTTTCAAAAACAGACACCGACACCAGCACCGGCACCAGCTCAAAAACGTAAAAGACATCATAAACATATAAACAAACGAATGAAAGGACATGGAACTATATTTCAAAAATGATTTGTCATAAATCTGAATTGTGTTTATTTGATAGACCATCTCCCCAAGCAGTAATTGAAATGGGGGCCTTTGAAGATGTATTCCCGATGAATTCTATTATGGATAGTAGAACTGATATTGAATTTTATATTAATGGTTCCCAAACTGAATATCTAGATTTGAACAATACATTGTTAACTATTCAGATCAAAGTTGTAGATAAAGATAGAAAACCGTTGGGTGAATCTAGTGATGTAATACCAAACAATTTCTTGTTTCATACACTTTTTAAAGATGCAGTTCTTGGATTTAATAATATCAAGATTGAGGGTGGTAACAGTACATATATTCACAAAGCTCTAATAGAAACTATTATAAATTACAATAGCGATACTAAAAATACATGTTTAACTCCTATGGGTTATGGTAGTGATGACGATAGGAAAAAGTGGGTTAAAGGCTCGAAATTATTTACCATGTGCTCATCATTACAACTCGATTTTATGTATCAACCGAAATATTTACTCCCAGGTGTTAATGTACACATTAGATTGAAAAGATCTGATTCTGCATTATCATTAACAAATACTAGCACAGCACCAATTCTTCAATTAGTTGATGCAAAATTATTGGTGAGAAGAGTTCGGGTTGAGCCCTCTGTATTAGCCGGTCATCAATTGGGGCTTAATTCTAAGCATGCAATATATCCATTGAAAACAAAGGAAATTGTTCAATTCACCATTGCTAAAGGTTCAGCTTCTTTCTATAAGGAACAAATATTTGGAGATAGAAGAATGCCCAACTTTATATTGGTAACATTTCAAAGTGAATCTCAATATAATGGATCATATTTAACATCGAGCTCAATATTCAAAAATTTTGGAGTAACATCGGTAACTTTATCGAAAAATAGTGATTATAGAGAAACATATACTCAAGATTTCGATAATGATAATTATTGTGCTACATATATGCAGAGTATAGTGAGAAATATGGGTTATTTGGATAAAAACCTTAATTGTGGTATAACTCTTGAAAATTTTAAAAGCAAATATCCATTCTTTACATATGTTTTGGCACCCGATTTTGATTTAAATCAGAGTCAATTACCTCAAAATAGAAATTAGATAAACGATTAGATATAAAGTTTGCTAAAGCTTCAACTGAACCGGTACATGTTCTAATATATGGAGTATTTGAAAATGAGGTTCAAATAACTGCAAACAGAACAGTATTGGTTTGAAAATGTTCGTATAAATGTATAGATAATTTATGATAATTTTTCATGGAGTAAGTTTTTAAATGTATAATTAATGTTATTGATGTAGTTCTGTTCACGTCCATCAAATTGGAAAACAAATACTAGGACATGAATCTTTAGGGGTTTTTCCTCTTTATAAAATTCCATATTTACGAATTAATCAAGCCATAATCGTTAATACTCAATAGTCTCATTTCGGTGGAGAACATTGGTTAGCAATGTATATGAAACCTAGCAAGATATTTGTATTTGATCCTATGGGTTTCTATAATCTTGCTAATGGTTTCGAAACTGCAAACTATGGGTAAACCTTAACATGTGGTCAACATTGTTTAGCTTGGTTATTATCCAAGCAATTTGATGATTAATAAATGTATTAATGTTTTGTTATTATTATTATTATTATTATTATTATTATTATTATTATTATTATTATGTGTTTAATTATTATTTAATTAATTTTAACAAAGATAAGTGCATGATAAGTGTGTGATAAGTAACATGCATACACACTCAAGACTGTATGTAATGTACAAAGAAAATACATACATACTTTTGTTTGTATGTGATTTACAAAGAACACATGCCTAAACTTCATGAATCAAAATCTCTCGCCTGTATGTGTGTATTGCTAAAATATGATGGGCTAAATTCTGAAAATTTGATTCTCTTTATAAACATTCACAGAGGCAGATAGTCCATACAAGTGAACTCCCGGGCTGAGTGAACGTAACCCGTTTCCCATTTAGTCCTCCTCGGCGTCAATATCGGTGGGCAGGCATCTTCGCTTGGCCGGTCGATAAGGCGGGGGATTTGCTCGGTAGTTGCCCTCAATCCGAGTGGAGGGTCCTGCGATTTCAGACTGAGGAGTACTACTAGGAACATCGCCTGTGAGGGCGGCAATGTCGTCGAGGTCCAGCCCCAAATGGTCGAGAACTTGGGCAACCTGGGGAGGATCGGGGTCCTCATCCACGAGATTTATGTGGATGGATCGAGAGGGCGATGCGAAGATGATATTGGGAGCGTAGAGGATATCCGGATCTAGCCCCAGAATCTTGAATTCCTGGTATGGGGCGGTAGATAGTCGATCTGACACGGGCCTTCGAGCGGCTCCGCTTCTCGTAGCAGTTCCACTTCTTTACGACGACGGTCTCGACGTCGTCGATTGCGGTTCGTCCGTCGATGAGCGGGATTTATAGTCGGTTCTGCCACCGGAATTCGGGGCGACTCGAGTGGTGGAGGAGCTGAGGTGGTTGGAATAGAGGGAAATCCGGCTAGCGGTAGATGGTGCTCCGGGATTATGTTTAGTTGGCGAGCCCGGACGCTTCCGGGGACGTGAGTTTGGAGTTCTACGTCCGTGAAAGCCTGGCGAAGGGCCGTGGCCTGTTCTTTGATCAGCAGCCGTTGGCTGCGCAACTCTGCGATCAAATCTTCCCTAGTGCGGGTTAGCCTCTCTATTTTCCGGTGTAGGCTTTGGGTGGCTTCCGGGGAGGACCAGGTACCTTTGATCCTTTCATATTTGGTTCTCAAAGAATTGTACTTTGTCTCCATCTCCTCGAGCCTTTGGCGAAGTGCTATGACCGACGGGGAAAGTCGGGGAATCCTTGATGGACTATTTACCTCCGAGTTGACGTTAGTATTCATTCTAAAGAAAAGGGGAAATTTTTAGAAATGAATGTTTATGAGAGATGGGGGGGTAGATTGACGGAACAGTAGCAGGAGGGGGGGTTTGAATGTTTATTTGATGAATTAACTCCTTAATTTATTACTTCCCGTTATGGCTTACCCACGCGGAGGGTTTTACTATTTGTTAGATCATTAGTGTTGCGATAAATTATCGTTAGAGCGGGGGCTTTCACGAAAAATCGTGGAGTGGTATTGTACTGTGGTTCCGTCCCTTGGCAAGCCAAAGTCATTGTAGGTTATCTCACCATCCCTATCATGGATATTATTAATGGAACTAAAATTCGTGAGTTTCGTTATAAGATAGAGCTCTCATTGTTATACCACAACGTTATCATGATTTGATATTGTCATTATTTATTAAATTAATCAACTTTATTATATACCCTTCCAGTTATTGCTACGTTTTATCCTGTAATAAGTTTCCCTCCCGTTGCTATTATTAACGACTTCCCGCTACCCTAGAAATTAATACATATCGCCGTGGAAAAATTACTATCATTATGATTTATTTTAAAATACGCAATGTTAATATTTTTATTGATTAATAAATTTTTCAGAATTGGAATTAATAAGATTTGTAGTGTACTCATTATGAGGTCATTACATTATTTATTCCTAGAGATTGCACTAAGGTCTACCGTATTAACGATTACTATCAATTCTAATTTACTAAATTTGTTAAAATAATAACTAGCATTAGCGATTATTATCCATTTTGATTTACTAAATTGATTAAAATAATATCCACACTATTAACGATTATTATCGATTTTAATTTACTAAATTGATTAAATTAATATCTACACTGTTAACGATTATTATCAATTTTAATTTACTAAATTGATTAAATTAATATCTACACTATTAACGATTATTATCAATTTTAATTTACGAAATTGATTAAATTAATATCTACACTATTAACGATTATTATCAATTTTAATTTACTAATTTGGTTGAAATGATACCTACTCTATTAAGCCCTATCGCCCGTGAATCCGTATTATCATTATACATCGTCCAACATTATTAGTTCTGGTAGTACTACCGATCCGGTTAAAAACGGGGAATCTTGAGTGATTCACAAAAGAAAGTTGTTCAATATAATATTTATACGGTTAAGAAAGTTAGGTAAAGGTTTATATTAATACTAATAATTGTACCTACAGATGTCAACTTCCGGCGTGTATAAAATCCCAATATCCGTAGCGATTAGAGTTGCAAAATAGTAAATTCCACGATACCGGCTAATGTACAAATTAAATTGCAGTGTCGGTTATCGATTTCTATTCACTGTTGGCGTTAGTTGTAGTGTGCTGAAGACTATCAAACGGTGTTTGCAAGCGTAGGTGAGTGTATAATTATTGATTTGTTCCCTTTTGTGTCATATTGTTTAGTCGACCGTGTCGTTCGCGGAAATCTTCAACTTACGGATTGAATAGGTGAACGGATTCTTACCACTATGGATATCATGTCTGAAGAAAAATTCCGCCTGCCCTCTGGCTACAATGACCTATATGCAAACTTTCCGATCTTCGAATCATCAACAACTGTACTGGACAAATGTAATACGTGCTGTTTATCTCTCTTTACAATACCTAGTGATTTCTCGTGAACGTCAAGCCCATCGAAGAAAATATGCAGTGTAGACTCGTCGTCTTCTTGGGATATATTTATGGAGTCGGGCATCAGAAAACATGGATTCATACTCCTTATTGGCCATGCTAATCTATTCATGGTCTTCATGCAACTCCTTTGCGGCGGAATTTTCTATTGGAATGAGAAATGATTTTTCGCGTCGATCCGTATTGTGGTGCTTATTCTGTTTAGTGTAATAATATTTTCAGAACAAATAAAAGTTATGTGACTTTCGTTTTTAATTTTTATTAACTTTATTTTCAAGCGATAATTCCCTTAGTTAGTTGTCAGCATCTATGCCTATCCCTGCTACCCGTTCTTGATTTATTAATTAATTCGAAATTTCTAAAAATTTCTTAGATCAACCTGCGATCGTACCTAATATCCCCTTAACTGAAATGGCGCTCTTCTCTTGATTTTATTTCTACTCGCTCCGGCCACTTTTCAGCAGCCGCTTCGAGTTGTACAACGGCGCCCTGCGTAGCGGTCCTGTGCGAATTGCCAGACCCGACTGCGGACTGCCGAGGCGTCCATGAGGCATGACCCGCGAGCTCAAATAGAGGTTTTCACCCACCAGCCGGCACGAGATCCGTCCCATGGACTTCTTTTTCTATACATATTATAATATTTACGGGACTCGAGCATATATGAAGCATATGAATGATGGTTAATTAATAAAAACATAGGACATTACGAGCATAGAATTTAATTAAGCAAAAATATTCATTGATAACAAACAAAAATAAAATTTTACAAACTAAAATTAAAAGATAACGCCAATAAAAAACCTTTCGTACGATATATTTCGATAGCACAGCTATCATCTTCAGGTACTCAAAACCAACTAAAAATATTATGAATTAAAATTTAATTTAAACAAATTATTTTTTATTAATTTAATTTTTTAATAAATAAATATTTTTAAAAATATATTTTAAATTAATTTAAAATTTTAAAATTTTTTTTTACTTATATTCTAATTTTTAAAAATTAATGTAATTTAAAATTTTCAATTATTTTAATAAAAAAAAACAAACATGATTTAACATATGTAAACTATTTAAAAACATTCAAAACATTCGTAGTCACAGCACTCTGCACATTAATCTTTGGATCCAATGACCTTATCAGCAATGCTTCACATATCACTCGTTCCCAATAACTATTAAAACTTCTCAACAAAATTCTAAAATCAGACATTCCTATTTCACTTTTATAGCCTCTATTGTGTTCATTAATATTGGTCAAGCCCTTCAATCGACAATGCTCTAGAACTCGAGTACAGAGATGACGGGAAGTCTCTCCAATGTATGTGGCATTACACCCATTACATCTAAATTGATAAACAAGATCAGAACACAATCCAACCGGAGTTTTTGATTTATTAATAAACATATTGCGTACCTTACACGAATTAGAGACGATCTTATACTCTAAATTTCCTATCAGTTTACCCAACTTCCTCTTATAATTTGTAAAGCCTTCAGAGTACGGCAATACTAACACATATTTAGGCTCAATTTTTTATATCCATTTTTACCATCACCCAGATCAACACTCAATTCACACCCATCCGACAAATTACATTCAGACTTTCCACAACATGGATCCTTAGGATTTTTAATCAATTTATCAACAGTTTCTTTTATCATCAACAATAAAAATGATTTAGAATATCCATTCTTTATCAACAACTCAACCAATTTATCAACACTTTTTACCGAATTAGCAAAAGTAGAAGATAAAGCCCATAAACGATAAATCAATCTTTTCACCATATTTCTCTTATACTTAAATTCACAAAAGCTTTCTGGAGAAGTATAAAGACCAGTATCAGTTGGTTTTCTATAAATCTCTGTCTCATACTGTTTATCTTTGCGTTGAATTAACAAATCCAAAAACGCAATTGATGACTTTCTCTCCGTTTCACATGTGAATACAATGTTTTTATGTAAACTGTTCATAAAATGCAAAAACGGTTCTACATGTTTCTGGTTTTCAAATATAAGAAAAATATCATCCACATACCTTTGAAAAACCTTTTGTTAATATTATTAAAATAATTGAAAATTTTAAATTACATTAATTTTTAAAAATTAGAATATAAGTAAAAAAAAATTTTAAAATTTAAAATTAATTTAAAATATATTTTTAAAAATATTTATTTATTAAAAAATTAAATTAATAAAAAATAATTTGTTTAAATTAAATGTTAATTCATAATATTTTTAGTTGGTTTTGAGTACCTGAAGATGATAGCTGTGCTATCGAAATATATCGTACGAAAGGTTTTTTATTGGCGTTATCTTTTAATTAAATCGTTGCCAAATTTATTTAATTATTTATTTATAAACTAAAATTAGTACAAGTCCTTACTTTTAATATCACTGTAATGGCTTGGTTTTCAAAAATTTTGTATAAGTTAAAAATAATGAATTTCGTCACTGTATATATACTATTTTTATGCGTGTGTGCGACCAATGGGCGATTTTTCGCCATTTTTAGGGCTTTTTTATTATTTTAATAATTTTAAACTGTTTTTATTATTTTTTATGTATTTTTCTTTATTTTTTGATATACTATTTATATTATATTTGGATTTTATTTTTAGTACTATCTTCTTATAATATTATTTTTTATTTGTTTTTTGGTCGCCACTTCTGCCTATGTTTTTTCTAAACCTTATTTTGCAAGGTTTTGGCAGTTTATTTTACTTTTCATATGTTTCTTTCTGCAGCTGTATGCTCTTTTTAATGATTTTAATGAATTATTTGTTTTATTTAATTTTGTTATATTTTTATTTTGTTTTAATTAATATGTTTTTCATTAATTTTTGGTATCTTCTTGCGGTGCGTGCTTATTTTCAGTGACTCGTTCCATTATTTTTACTTTAGTCTTTAATTTTAATTTTATTTTTTGTTTAAATTGTGGCTTTGAGCCCAACCATAATTTCCATAATTGATGAAAAAATTTAGAATTGATGGAAAACTTATATTGATTGAAAACTTATATTCGATGAAAAAAGTTATAATTGTTGAAAAATTTATTGAAATATTTAAAAATTTTTGATATTTATTGAAAAATTTATATTTATTGAAAAGTTAAATTTATTTAAATTTGTGATATTTATTGAAAAAGTTTTATTTATTGAAAAGTTATATTTATTTAAATTTGTGATATTTATTGAAAAAGTTATATTTATTGATACCTAAAATTTGTGATATTTATTGAAAAGTTAGAATTGATGGAAAACTTATATTGATTGAAAAATTATATTTATGATATTTATTGAAAACCTAAAATTTGTGATATTTATTGAATGCCTAATAATTGATGGAAAAATTATATTGATTGAAAACTTATATTTATTGAAAAGTTATAATTGATGGAATAATTATATTGATTGAAAACTTATATTTATTGAAAAGTTATAATTATTGAAAAGTTATAATTGATGGAATAATTATATTGATTGAAAACTTATATTTATTGAAAAGTTATAATTATTGAAAAGTTATAATTGATGGAATAATTATATTGATTGAAAACTTATATTTATTGAAAAGTTATAATTATTGAAAAGTTATTTTTATCGATATTTAAAATAATTAAATTTTAATAATAAGATTGTTATCACGTCGATTATATCAGAAATATTGCATCGCTTCAATATGTCATTCGATAAAATGTCATGGTGAAATGAAGCGATATTACGGCCATAAATTCTTTGGCATCATTTTTTTTCATATGCCACAAATGCGAGACTTCCCAATATATTAAATATTTAGAGTTTTATAAGGGGCACTCTACCCACTTAAATCAATTAACTCTAAATAAAAAATCTCTTTTTCAAAAAAATAAATAAACGAAATAATAATAATAATAATAATAATAATAATAATAATAATAATAATAATAATAATAATAATAAACGACCTTCTGCAAATATTCAGTGCGTTCCCTCTAAAATTAAAATGGTTGAAATCATCATTAGCGACCTCTACTGAAAAATTTATCTCCCTCATCGTGTACATTAATACACGGCACATCCTTTGTACTCAAGAAAACTTGACTCTGTAATAGGAAAATTTAAAGATGAGAGTAAGAGTCTTGGGTATGAGGAATGGGTTTTCTTAAGATCCAAGTGATATAGTCTTTTAGATACTAAAGATACAATGAGGGTTAAGGGGGTGATGTTGTTGGAGACAGAGATTGAGCACCAGTCATATTTAAATTGTTTTAATAATGACACAATATTCACGGTGCCTCAAACTAGGATAGGGACGTGGAACCACCAATTGTTTACATTTAAGAACAGTAAAATTGCGCTTACCAATAAAGACGATAAGCGTAATTGGGTGGGTAATTTGGCGATTATTTAGGAATCGATGTCATCGCACAGCCCCAGCTATCAAAGCACTCACAACCCAAACTATGACAGCTCTACGAGAACAGCTGTTTCAGTCAAGACGTTAGTGATTTACTTTTGTTAGATTGATGTGAATATTTATTTTTTGTAGATTTATTTATTTGAATTACTTTTTAATGTTGTGATTTTTATTAATATAATTTTTATTAATAATACCAAATAACACATATTGTCATTAAAACTTTTCTCATATTTTGAGCCATAAACATGAATATCATATTTATTCAAAAATATATCTAAATATCGATTTTATTATTACATTGGTACACACCAACCTTTTCTATTCAATATTGAAGTAATTTTATAACCATTGGATCCAATACTTTGAACTTTTTCAGTCTTTATGTTCTTTTTAATACTTTGCTGATAAGGTCATTAGATCCAAAGATTAATGTGCAAAGTGCTGTGACTACGAATGTTTTGAATGTTTTTAAATAGTTTACGTATGTTAAATCATGTTTGTTTTTTTAACACAATAGAGGCTGTAAAAGTGATATAGGAATGTAAATTAATAAAAAATAATTTGTTTAAATTAAATGTTAATTCATAATATTTTTAGTTGGTTTTGAGTACCTGAAGATGATAGCTGTGCTATCGAAATATATCGTACGAAAGGTTTTTTATTGGCGTTATCTTTTAATAATAATAATAATAAGTAATAAAATAAAAATTTAAAAATATTAATAATTAAAACACTACTTATAATAATAAGTAGTAAATTTAAATAAATTTTTTTAAAAGTACTATGACCTTGAGAAATTTTGAATGACCTTGACAAAAATATGATGACTCATCCAATGACCTTGAGAAATTTTTGATGAGTCATGGTCTTTGTTTAAAAGGCCTTGAAGAATATGATGACTCATCCAATGAACTTGAAAAATTTGAATGTCTTGAGATGTTTTAAATGACCTTGATGAATTTTGAATGACCTTGAGAAATTTTGAATGACCTTGAAAAACCATGATGACTCATCGAATGACCTAGAAAAATTTGAATTTCTAGAGATATTTTGAAATACCTTGAGAAGTTTTGAACGTCCTTAAGAAAAATATGATGACTCATCCAATGACCTTGAAAAATTATTATGACTCGTGGTCTTTGTTTAAATGACCTCGAAAAATTATTATGACTCATGTTGGCTGTATGGGAAAATTTAATCCCTAATTAACTCGTACTATTGTTTTATGCCCGTCTCTCCGGTACTCTAGGGTCACCTTTTCCCGATACACCGTACGATTTGGATAAACTGCTACGTACCCATAACCGAAATCATGTTGGTACTGTACGCAACAGCCGGATGCCATTTGAGCAGGTGAGCGCTACTACTAGTGCTACTCCTCGAAGGACCTTCGTCTTCCCCGGTCATTGGCTGCCGAAAGAAGGACTTACGCACTCTACCTTGAAATTACACTACCACTGAACCCCTGACATCTATTCCTATTGAACCGAGAATTGTGAGAATATGCTCATGCGTTTCCATCCGGTCTGGTGTTGTCGGTCAGTGATTTTACACGATTAACTAGCTAGTAGAAGGAGAACCTAGTGGTATCGTCATGGGGATACAGTTTACAGATTGGGTTTCCTTTTCCCTCGGCTGCCATTGCTGAATCAACGGATTTTTCTACTACCCAAAATGATTCCCGAAAAATCGATAGTGATATGGATGGGAATTTGATGATTTTTCCTGGGAATTTCTATATTTATTCGTCGACTAAATTAAATGCGGATCGCTTCGAACGTTTGGTTCAATGGAATTTATTAATTAGTCGCGTTCGTTATTTTGAATCGTCGTAGTTTTGGGAAGTTGTTACTAATTTTATTCCTCGTTATCGATCTCAACATTAAGCTAGTAATATCATTTTGTGAAGATGATTTTCGTTTTCTATGCGGCAGCTTACGATGATTATTCCTATTGGGATACTGTCGATATTCTCGCCATGTGATCTTCCAGTGGATGTAACTATACAGTTAATTTATGGTAATTTAGACGTTTTATTTTTTCATGGCTGATGTCCTATATTTGTCATAAATAAACGTGTCTGACACTTCCATCGTTATTAATTTTTTTTCGATATTGATTTGAAAATTTCGTTTACATCTAATCTTATCCCTTCTGCCCAGAATTACTCGTTCTCTTTCTAGGTTTTAAAAATATCCATAAGAGATCGTTGTACGATCTTTCCTATTTCCCCTAATTAGTGACGCCCTTCCCTTTAATTTAAGTTTTCTGCTTGCCTCGACCGACGTTTCCATCAGCCGTTGCGAGTCGTTCAACGATGCCCTGCAGGGGAGGTCCTGTGCCATTTTGCCAGGCCCTGTCGCGGACAGACCGAGGTTTCGAAAAGGCGCGACCCACAATCGCAACTAGGGAACTTAATCCACCAGCCGGACCGGGATCTGCCTAATCGAGAGCTATTACGATACTCTAGATATATATGATTTTAGATGGACCTCGAATATAAATAAGGAATATGTATGCATATAAAATTAGTTAAAAGCAAGTATAGACATTATAAGCATTTGTATTATGATAGGCATAAAAATTTACATTAACGTAAAATAAAACTAAAAATTTCAATAAAAAACTTCCTTACTTCCAAAGTTCGTCAAGTTACAAAGGAAATAAGTTCGAGTTGTAAAAGCTGTAAGGTGATTGTAAAATTGTAAAAGTCGAAATTGTAAAGTTGAACTAATGAAATTGGCTACTGCTTATATACTATTTTTGTGTCTGTGTGCGACCAATGGGCTATTTTTGGCGATTTTTGGGGTTTTTTAATTATTTTATAAATTTCAAATTATTCTTATTATTTTTTATACATTTTTCTCTATTTTTTGATATATGAATACTTTTTGGTTGGATTTTATTTTTATTATTATTGGTGGGTTACAGGGTCTCAAATCTTGCTTACCTTCCTGGCGACCCTAGTAACGCCATACAAAATGATACTGACCCACTTGGCACCCGTTGCTAAGCAACGTTGGTAATGTGTTCAAGTGGTGGATTGCCCGCAAAAATTGAGTACCATTGGCTAGTACTATAGTTGCTCGGACAACCCTCGGGTTCACGAGCTGTCGATAGAAGACCTATGCTCGCTTTGCTCTGTCCCTCGTAATTATTCACGATCAGTGCTTAATTGACTGTTGGCGGTGTTGGTATACGGTTATATTGGAATAATAATTCAACTACATTTAAGACTATTTTATTCGATTCAGACACATGTACAACCGTTATTACTGGACGTGTTGGAGTTGGGTTGCGCGACGTCGGGCACGCTCCTTACGTCCCGGTCGACGACTGCTGGGGGTGATGGGTTGTTCTGCTGACTTGGTAGCTGTCTGCGGCATTTGCGTTGGGGCGAAGATGAGCGGGTAAGTTACCGCTTCACCTTCCCGGCATACCGCTAGGGCGACTTCGAGTCCCCGAACCTGCGTACGCAGACTCCGATTGAGCTGGCGTTCTTCGGCCTAGCCCTTTTGAGCTGCGGTGAGTCGTTGATATAGGATCTTCGTCCGTTTAGGGTCTAAACAAGTCGCTTTGACCTGCTGTATCTCGCGAGTTAATTGCAGGACCTGACTAAGTAACTCTGCATTCGTCTGCCTCGCGCGGTCTAGTTCCATCTGTAGGATCCGTAGGGAGGACATTACTGAAATTAAATGGGTGGTTACACGTCAATTTATGATTGGTCTAAATGTTTTAATTTTTTTTTTTTTTTTTTTTTTTTTTTCAAACAAATCGAAAGTTCATTTTCAGTTATATGAGAAGAAAACACACGCAGTTCTAATTATAATTATTATCAAATCACTACATCAATTTGTCCGTTAGTTCAATCGTCCGGGCAGTACCGCTCTAGGCTTCTTTTGAGAGCTTCCACCGTGTAGGGTCGCCTAGTGTCTCGAACCGGACGAGGTGGATGGGCGACGGCGATCCGCCCGGCAAGGATGTCATCCAGCACGTTTGCAAGGTACATCCTTGCCTTGACTACCTGCAAGTCCACCCGCTCCTGCACCCGTTCCCACTGGGTGAGGAGGTCCTGCGCGTTAGAAAATATCTCGGCAGCTGGGTACTGCTGTCTATTGAGTCCCTCAGGGTCGTTATTTAGATCCGGTGCCCTCCGAGTGGCAGGGTACGGCCATTGCCGACGAATTTTTCCGATTGTTCCTGTTCTCCTGGGTGACTCCTTCCTAGATGGCGTGTCGTTCGAGCTAGTGTCTGTCCATTCTAGAGACATGTTTGGCTGAAAGCAATGTATTATGATCAATCACTGGCGTATGATAAACGAAAGAATAAAGCGGACTATTTAAATGGTGCGCGCGATTTATTATCTGACTCGCTAATGGCTAAGTGATGGCTGTTGGGCTTTCATATTGTTTGATATTATGTTGTTGAGACGAGTAGAAACTTGCGTTCGGTCACGTACTGTCATTTGTCCATGTTGGGCGGAACTTAACGTTAGATCTCGTCTATATTAGAATTGACGTTAACATTAGGGTTAGGAGTTACGGAGGGGTTTCCATTTATTTGTTAACATTTCGGGCCCTCAAAGTGTCTAAATTGGTCAACCTCGATTCGTGTCTCCTATTTAGATGGGCTTGACCCTGCACCTCTCTTAATTAACTTGCAATTATCTGGTACACTTGAAAACTGTTGTACACGTTTTATTTAATTTTTTCTCGATTTCGATCAAATAAAAATGTATTAAGTGTAATTAATTGGAATTTTGTAATACAGTTTGTAAGTTAACGAAATGAATCAGACAGAGAGAAATTTATGTTTTGTCAAAACCTCATGTTTCAAAATAAGTGAGCTATTCGATCAACTTTGGAATTTCACTAATTCACGTAATTCGATTCGCGTGCTTGTTTAAAATGACGGAGATGCACATCCGCCCCGAGATAGTCTACGTTTAGATTAGGTCTACTGTAGTTCCGATTTCACCGACCTGACTGATCTGGCGATAATTTATTCAGTCTATGTTTATTGGTCGCCGATAAACCGGCTATATTTTCGTTCGACAAATCTATTTTCAGTCTTATTGAATCAACGTGCTATCTTAAAATTTTCGATTGCGAAGCTCGGTCGGATTAACTAGGGTAAGTTATCGTTTTAATTGCTTCTTATACCTTTATCTGTTAGATTTTTAGTGTCACACACGCGCTCCTACTATGGATTTTGATGGACTATTTCCCGTATCGTTTGGATATTTTTATTTACCAGCGGTTGGAAGTTATTTCAGTCACGTCTATGTTGGTCGATCGTAAGACATATTTACGTTCTCCTAATTTATTGGTTGCAATAAAAAGATGTGTTCTTTCATTTTATCTGAGTATTGATGGACTTTCAAATGTCGTGAATCCCGTGACTCAAATCGCTTAGTTAGTAATCACTAATTTCTTGTCGCGGACATATGATCGTTAACCAGCTGGCCTATGGGTTCCTTACTGTTAATTGATGATCCTAATCAGTAGATTATCGAATTTACTTATGATGGATTTTAATTCATAAATTGTTTTATCTAATGTTCACTCGATTTTTGGTCGTAAATTATTAACAATTTATAGACATTATAACTTTATTCCATTGGGTTTACTTGAATTAGGTTGATGGTTCGAATGATTTTTTCTCGTTTACTGCAGAAGATGGGAGGAAGTTAAGGGTAGTAACTATTAATTCCATTAAAATAAGCTTTAATAAATTTTTCTACGACATTAAATGGATTTACTCGTTGAAATTGGTTGCAACTAATATAACTACTAGGAATTCATTTTATTTCTGGCAATCAGCTTTACCTAGTTTTATTACTTTGCTTTACTCCTAGGAATAGATTTTTTTATCCGATTCGTTATCTCAGTAAAATCATCTGCCAAAATTGAACTATAACTTTAAATTATTACCAACAATTACTATTCGCTAATGCAACTTTCTCGTAAGTTTCACCTAATGAGTTGGCTTACCCTTCGTCTAAATAGTTTAAAGATTTACTTGCATTTTGGGTATCTCTCGCACTCAAGTTCATTTAAAAGGTTTACTATTATTATCACTAAGGTTGCTTAATCTCTTGGAATCATCGACCGTTATCGTAGTATTGAGTTTTATTTAATTCAGGGGTTTAAATTAATCATAAGTGGCATTCAATTCACTCTAAGGATTATTTCACGAGTTTTAGTTATATCAATGATTTTTATTTAAGTTATTACAATACCCTTTTCACATTCGATTTTATCTCGTTTACTTTAATCCTGAATCAAGGAGTTAGTTTAGATTGAACCGTGGGTCACTTAAATTTCCAATAATTATTTTGTTAAAATCAACTTTAATTAATAGAATATTTATTTTTAATGACGACAAAAAATCTGTTAACTTGATGGATAAATTCAATTTAAGGGACTCACTGAACTACTTATGATACTTATGTTTATTTTGATGAACCAATATACTACCAGTTAAATCATTTTTTAAATATCAATTGAATTTATTTATACCAACGATTTCAGTTGATTTATCCCCGTACCCTTTCCTTTAATAGATCTTAAGCGCCTTTGTGTTTATATTATATTTATTGAGTGCCCACTGGACTACTCAGTGTGATGATTTTAAGCCGTTTGTAAGATAACTTTAGGTCGATTTTACAGAATTGAGAACGAGGAAGCCGCCAGAGACTTCTTCCTTATTTCTCGCTTCAGCTATAGGGGTAAATATTGACGTTACGACCGCTGCGTTGCGCACGCTGAGTCCTCACGGGTGCATATCATTGGCGATTTTCCACGCACTTACATGCATCTGCACTATGTTGATTTTACTAACTTGCGTGATGTGTCGGCTGTGGGCCGGAAAAATTTCGACATTTAAAATTTATAATTTATAAAGACATATAAATTAAGTTATACATATTAATAAAATTTATTAATTATAAAACAAATAAATTTACCCATTTAACCATTCCATAAAACATCAAATCATAAAATAGAGCATAAAACAACATCAATACCTCTCTCCCCACATCAACGCCGAGCAGAGCTCCATTGAGATGCAAGGACGTGATGTGGAAAGAGGGTTCCACCATAAATATTTCTCACCTAAATAAATAATTTAAATAACTGTAGTTTCGAAGATCGTTCAAGCGTATAAGATTTTCAAAAACTTTCAAAAATAGTTTTGTTCGGAAAACGGTTTGTTTTCAAAAATGGTTTTGTTAAATGTGAAAATAGATCAGTATATATACCTATTTGTATGACGTGTGAAATTTGATGCAGTAAAACAAAATTCGACCTTGTTCTTTTCTAGTAAATTCTATTTTTTTTTAAATTTTTATATTTCTTGATTTATTTTTATAATTTTTTATTTAAAATTTTTATTGAATTATTGCTAATTCAATTTTTCGATTTAAATTCCACTTTAATGAACTTTAATTGATTTTTCTAATTTCGTCGAATTTGTCGTGTTTTCTTGTTGTATTTGTGTAGGTATCGTGCGGATCTTGGTGCATTTTGTTAATATTTTAATTTTATTTTTATGTTTATTATTTTATATTTAATTCTTTTATTTCTTAGATTTTATATGGTTTAATTGGTGTTTTTCAGGTTTTATTTTAAATTGCGTGTTGTATCTGCGTGTGTGTTTCTGATCCATTTAAACATTTTCCAAGGCCGTTTACGTTCTGGCCCAACATAAAACACTCGGAGGTCCGTAAAATTGCGACCCGCAATTTCAATTGATTTCAAAATAATACATACAATTCCGTTTTCGATATTCACATTCATAAAAATGTCTACTGTAAGGTTAATTATCAAGAGAAAGATGGACTTAAGGTCCGGCTACAGTACATAATCAAATATCAATTGTGTAGTTCAATATCAATGTAGATCAATATTAGTTCAAATCACTGTAGATCAGTATTAGTAAATTCAGTTCAAATCAATGTAAATCAGTTCGAGTTAGAAAAATCAGTTCAAATCAATATCAGTTGCTGTAACTCAGTTATATTTGTTTTCGAATGAATCGCTGACGGCTTGGGTTTCGCTTTCTAGCTGGGTTGATCTTGAAGGGTGATTGATGGAAATCTGCGAGAGTCTTGTCATTTCGTTGGGTTTGGTAGTTTTTCGAATTTGGGTGAACATTCTTCTGACTTTTTGGATTTGGGTATTTTGCCTTTGCTTGTGGTTTGTTAGGCCGAGGATGAGACAACATATTAGGAGTATTATGTTAGATGTTATACTAATCGGTAGTATTAGTTCGATTGATAGACTTGTCATTGCATGGGGTTCATTTTTCTGTTTGATTTGTTTTCCTTGTTGCTTTTTGATTGATAGGGCGATCTTTTGAATTTCTTGAATTAATTTATTATTGGGATTTGCTTTGGCTTTTCTTTGAATTTGTCTGATGAGGGTTTCTAGGGTTTTCTTTATCTCTCGGTTCTCATTTTTTATATTGGCTATCTCTTCATTATTTTTCAGTAGGGTTTGTACCATTATTTGGGTTTTCTCGATATTCTGTTTCAACTCGTCCTTGTTTTCTTTTGTGGGGCATTGTATACATTGGAGGTTTATCTGTTGACATTCCTCATTATCAGGGTTTCTGCAAATTTCTTTGAAATCGGCACAGGTGCTATCCTCTCTTCTGAAGGGTTGGGATTTCTCGCACTTTTCTAACGGGTTCTCAGTATTGCATTTTCTCGTTATTATCATCATTATTATCCACAGGTTTGGGTTCATAGCTTCTATTTTTGAATACATAATCAATTTTATATTTATTTACAAGATTATTTCGTTTATTTACAGTGGAGTTTAGCCCTTTTTACTCTTTCTCTTTTTCTGGGGTTGAGTGTATCTCGCACTCCTCTTTAGTTTTGTTTTCTGAGAATCTCATTATCAGGACTTGGGCTTTTATTAATCGCTCGGTTAGTTTTGGGAGTTCTTTTAGTCGCTCTTTGTTTTCTTTGATTATTCTTTGTTGGTTATTTATTTTCATCTGAAGATTTATTTCTTTCGCTTGCTTTCTTATAAGTTGACGTTTACTATTTATTCGCTTAGCTGTTTGCTTTTCCAGCTTTCGTCTCGCTTCCTGGAGCTGTTCTGTTAGCGTTTTAATCTCATCTTGAGCTTGTTGATGGCTCTCTTTTATCTCTCTGGCTTCTTTACAACTGTCTTCTAGTTGTATTACATATCTCTGTTCGCTTTTTCTGCTGTCTCTCATTCGTTCTGCTTCGGTTTTCCAATAATCTTCCAGGATTACGCGAGTCTTTATTTCGGCTAATTCTCGTCTTAATCGTTCATTTTCTCTCTTTTGATCTCTGTTTTCTCCCATGCTGGATGTTAGTTTTCGTTTTATTATATTGACTAGCCGTTTTGACTGTATTAACTGTTGATGTATCCGGGCGATTTCTGATTCTTGCTCCTCCACTAATTCTTGCCATTCCTTTCTTTCGGCTCTCCACCTTTTGCTATAATACCTCAGTGGGTCTTGCTCGATTGGTTCTACTAGTTGAATTGGGCTTGGTACGTATTCTCCGTCTTCTAGATTCATTCGGATTTCTATTTCATTCAAATTCATGCTAAATATACATCGATTACAATTTTTTGTTTTTATCGTTTTTATTATTTTTATTATCTTTTTACACTTTTTACAATTTTTCTCTTTTAGGTTTACACTATCGTTTCGTCCGTCTCCCCGAATCCTTCATCGGGTTCGGCGGGTACTTGGTTTATAATTTCAGTTGGGTATAATGGCATGAGCAGGATTGGTGGTCGGCCCTGCAAGGTATTTATTTCTGCACGTAAAGCGTTTGATATTTGTATCTCTTCGTCTAAGAGATAGGCAAGATATTCCGTATTTTCTGTTAATTCTTCCACTTGCGTTTCCAAACGATGCGTGTTTTCCAACGCTTTTAACTTTTCAATTTCCTTCCTCAGGTTCTGCTCATTTTCCTCATATCCTTGCTTTATTGCTTTTATCTCTGCTTCAACTTGTTCTTTCAACTGCTCGTTGACTTCATGTTGGTGTCTCAACTGAATTTCTTTAAATACTGCAACTCCTCGGTGTCCATTCACCTCCTGCTGGAGTTCTGTTATCCTTTCGTTTAATTGTTGGATTTGTCGTCTTTCATCAGTTTGTTCATTTAAGGTTTCTAGTATCTTCTGATTTAATTGATCAATCCATTTTCTGTGGGCCTTTTCGGTTTTTCTGAGCCTGTCTATTGTATTCTTTCTGATTCGTTCGTTGAATTCTAATGTTTGTATTTGGTTACTGTAATCGTCGAGTGTATGTTTCTGCTCTTCAATCTGCTCCCCATAGCTCCCAATCTTCGGTATTCAGCAATTTCTTGGGTAATCGTCTTATCTCTTTTTTGGCTTCCTGATACTGGTCCTTCCATTTTCCTGCTTCTAGTTTGATCCAACTTTCTTTCTTTTCCGTTTTTATTCGTTGTATTCGTCTTTGTCGGTGAGCTTCGTCCTGCTCGATCTGCATCTCTTTTACTCTGGTTTGTTGCCGTACTATTTCGTGATCTTGTTTTTGTATATGTTCCCATTGTATTGTATTCTCGATTTTCGACAATCTATACTTGTCTTTCCACTTTCTCGCTTCCGCCGTTGTTTGGATCACTATTCTTTCCTGTCTATCGTCTCTGGGCTCTCTAATTTTCTTTGATGGTTTTGGCCCCTTGATTTCTCAGCTTGTTGACTTCCTTTTTCGCATCTTCCCATTTAGCTTTGTATGCTCTGGTTCTATCTTCCTCTTCGGCTATTTGCTGGATATAATGTCTAGCGCGTGCTTCCCAGTCATTCCTTGCACGCTCCTTCTCTCCGTACCACTTCGTTTTCCAGTGCAGTGCTTGCCGTTTTGCCCATTCTTTGGCTTGTTCCATATGGGTTCTCTTTGTTTTCTCTATTCGGTATTGGGTGCTAATTTGCCCAATTTCCTCCTGCATTTGCTGTATGATCTTTATCGTCTCCTCTCCTTCTTCTCGTATCTCTGCTTCTTTGTCTTTTATCACTTCTCGCAATTTTTCGATTTCGCTTTGTTGATCCTGCTTCTCTTGCTCTAACATTCTGATCTCCTTTCTTCGGTTTATGATTCTGGTTTGGTTCTGCATCGATTCTTTTACTAGTTCCTCTTCTCGTCCTTGATATGGTTCATTATTTCCTTCAGAATTCATTGTTTGTTGTTCCAATTCTTCTCTTATCATCTTTATCTTTAACGTATCTCTCAGTAGTTCTCCTTCTACTGATGTTAATATTTCTTTTAATCTCATCGACCTTTGTTGCCATTCCTCTTTAATCTCTTTTAGTTGTTTGGATTGGTTTTCGGTTCTTGACTCTTTGTCCTCTGTTACAGTTTTCTCTATCTTTTGGTTTATCGTCTCGTTTTGGTTCATTGTAATTCTGAATATTAATAATTGATTATTTTCTCTTTTCGATCATCTCAAAATTTTATCATAATTTACATCATCTCGTATTTTTGTGGTTTTTGAGTTTTTATTATTTTTGTTTTACGTTTATCTTTATTTACACTTTTTACACATTGTTTTCGGTTTCTATCTACTGATCAGCGAAACGGAATCCCTTGATCCGCCCGTTGATCGGCTTTCTACATACTGGACATATATCAACTTTTATCCCGCACGCTTCACATGTGACCATATGTCCACAAGGCATATAAATTATTTCTACATGTTTTTGCCAACATGTTACACATTGATACTGCTCCAAAATAGCTTCTTTTATTATTGATTTGTCACGATTCTCTTTAGGTTTCTCTTGATATCGCTTGATTGCTCGGATTATTGCTTGTGTCGAGTCGTACCATTCTAAATTATTAGCTAACCTTTCCTGGATTATTTTCCTCATTTTTTGAGTATCCACTCCTGATAATAGCATTATGGTTCTCGTTTTTGGTCGATCTAAGATATCTTCTATTTGCTGGTTGGTAATTATTATTTCGATATTCTTTGACTCTTTTTCTTGTTTATACATACATTTTCCTTTATGTTTTAGCTTTTTGACATTCTGATCTGGTATTGGTTGTTGATTTTTACATCCTTCGCACATTATTCCTCTGGCTGTTTGGCAATATCCTTGACTCGCAAATTCTGCTGCTCTTGGATTTCCTTTGAAAGTTTTAATTCTCTCTTCGAATGTTCTATTTATAGTCTCTTTTTCCCATATTAATTCTGCTGGATCTTCGAAACTCTTTATTATCGTTATCTTTTTTTCACCTCCCTTTTCATCGCTGTCTAATTCTGATTGTCGAAGTCTTTCTGCTCTGTTCATCGCTTGGTTTCTTACATCGATATTAATTCTAAATGGGCAGGTTGGAAATTTCCTCAGGTGTTCTCGTTTAGCTGTCTCTCCTTTTTCCCATTTTGCGAGTTTTCCTTTGCAATAGATGCATGTTACTTCGTCTGGTAGTTCTGGTGTTCCCGTAAAATAGAATCCTTGTGCGGCCATTTCTTGACTTTGCCGTTCGGTAAACACTTTATTATCTTTAAAAGTTAGATATCTCTGTTCCTCTTTTCTCAGTTCCTCGTCTTTCACTCTCCTTTGTGAGTATATCGCTTTTATGATTTGCGTTGGCCGTCTTGTTCCGTCGTATTCTTTATAGTATATAATTGCTGCTGCAAGTGTATTAACTTTCTCTTCCTCTTCTGGTTTTTTCCATAGTCTCGTCCATATCGAATCTGGTCCTTCTCTCATCTGTATCATTATCTCTTCGCTGATTCCGCTTGCCATCTAAATATTGTCATTATTTTTTGAATTTTTGTTTTTCTGATTTTTCTGGTTATTTGTAATTTTTTGATTTTTATTTGATTTTTATTATTTTATTTACATTTATTTACACTTTCTTTCTCTCTTTACAACGTCTTGTCCGGCCCTCTCTACTTCTAATTTTATATACAGATTATCTTCTCGCAAGAATCCTTCTCCTCTCAATCGTTGTTGTGGATAGAAACGTGGTGTTCCAATTGCTGTATTCCAGTCAGTTGTTGGCCTTCCCATCTGTGGTTCATTTCCTGTTCTGATTGGGTTACGATAGTCCTCTTGTCCTTTCATTGTTAATATCATATTTTGCTTAAAAGGCCATGTTAATAGCTCGTCGTAATCTCCTCTTCCTACTCTGATGAAGACACTGATGTGGGTGCCCGTTGCATTCCCATCTCCATTTGGATATAATCTAATGCCCAATTTGTATCCATTTTCCCAACTGTATATTGGTGGACTATCTAGAATTCTTTGTGTTCCATCTTTTGCTCTCTGGAGTTTTTCTGCGAATTCGGTTATTTTCCATATAAATGGTGCTGTAGGATGTTTTCTGGTTATAGAATTGTTGGTTTCTAGTTCCTTTATGCTGTTGGTCATCTGTTGCATTTTCTTTTCCATTTCGACCATTTTCTTGAGTGTGTCTCCTTGGCTTCTCTCGAGATTCTTTCTGGACTCTAATATTTCTCTTATTACTGCTTTTTGTGCATCATTTTCTGTTCGTAGGCTTTTTACCTCCCATGCCAACATTCCTATCGTTTTCATCATAATTTCGGTATGCTCGATGCTATTTTCTATCATGTGTTTTTGCATTTCCGCAATTGGTAGTTGCGTTTGACAATTGAATAATTCTAACGGGCATTTGACTGGTTTGCCGCTACATTCGCTCCAATGTTCCTTTAATTTGACTTTATCTTTCTTGTCGCAGTTGTTTGCGCATATTCCTTCATAAAGATCACATACTTGTTCCTCTTTTGGATTCCGATGTTCCATTTCTATTTTTTGTCCATTCGTCAATGACTCCACAGAATTCGCATTTTTCCTCTCTCTTGATGCATACTTTGTGATGGTCTTTTATCGTCTTTTTTGTTGTGATGGTTTGACATTTTTCGCATAATATCTCGTTATATTCGCATTCATTTGTGTGACTTTCCGCTTCCTTCATAAGTCCTTTCCATTCACATTCTTTTACTCGGCATTGAACTAGTAGATTGTTGATTTCTTTGTTGGTGGCTTTATCCATTGTTGTAGGGTCTTCATCTCTTTCAATCGTCTCGTCGCATCCAGGACATTTTATTGTTTTTGTTTCTATCACTTCTATCGTACAATCTGTACATATCCTGCATCCGCATTTCGTCTGTCTCGCTCCAATCAATAATTCTTTACATTTACAACACTTTAGTCTTTCCTTGATATCGTTCACCATTCTAATCTTATTTTTCATTATTCGTCTCGTAGTTTCGGATGGGTTCTCGCTTCCTCTAATTCCCTCGATGATTGTCTGCATATCTACAAAAATTTTCTGATTACTTGACGTTGCTTTACTTCTATCGCTTTATTTATACATATTTACACGGTGCGCTTTATTTTTACTCTACTGTTGAATCCGGTTCTGGGGGTGAATTCTGGCATTGATGCTATCCATTCCACCCAACTTGTTGGATCTACGTGCTGTTGGTTGTTACGTAGTCGTCTAATTTCGTCAGCTTGCCATCTAACTTGATCTGCTAATTGTTCATTCATTCTTTGTAATTGCAGTATTGTTCTCTGTTGCTCTTCTAGTCTTATGGCTTGTTGTAGCCCTCTGTTCACACTTTCTGTTAATACTAGATGAGTATTTGTCCACTGCGTTTGCGCATTGTTTGTTATTAGTGTCATTAATTCGCATTGTCGTCTCCACGTTGCCTCGATTCCTTGATCTTGGTATATTCCTTGATTTAATTCTACAATCTCTATAGGTACATTGGCAGCTGCTGGTTGTTGTATTGCTTCTGTGAATGGTGGTATTCTCACTTGATTTGGTTGATTTACGTTATTCGGATTCATCTGTTGATTATAACACATCATTAATTCATCGGCATTCTCTCGGTTTGATTATTGTCTCTAACGCATTTTGTACGATATTTACATATAGACATACATATTATTACTACTAATATACTACATAATATTTTACACTATATACAATGTCTCTTTTTCGTTTTACACCATCGTCTCCGGGGACTCTATACGTAACGTTCGTATATCCCCGTATTTCTCATTCATTATCTGGTATACATCAGATTCGTTGGACCATTGTTGTGCTTCGATAATGGGCGGTTCTTTTAACCAGAGTCCGCTTGTGCTAGAGTTTCCTATGATTTCGTATTCTTCGGTTCTTTCTGCATCATATTGTCCTAGTTCGATATCGTAATTGAATTTTTCTACCGCTGGCCATAATCTTTTCTTCGCTGGCTTCTTTTTGCATTTGGTAGTTCTTGCTAGTTGAATTATTATCAGCATTACTACGCTACTTACTATTGCTGTTGTTATCCAGATCATTTTAATCATGTAATGCTTTTCATTAGGCTGCATGGTTGTATTTTCTCTTGCATTGGTTGTATCCATTATTCCTTCTTTTGGTTGTACATTTTTGAGTACTTTCTGGAGTTGTAATGCTTCGTGAATTGAAAGGTGGCTGTCGTCCATAATCATTCCTTTTTCCATGTTTCGTTTTTTCCTTCCAGTGGTTTTATTATAGGTTGATCTGTCGCATTTGACTCGAGTGGTTTCCTTGTTATCGTTCTCCAATGCTCGTGAGTTCTCTTTTGGATGTTTATTACATATTTTCCCAGTTTTCTTTTTGTTGGGATTCGATACTTTTGATTCTTTATATTTTTGCTTGTTTCACATTGGATTCTCTTATTTACTGGTTCGTTTCTTTTAGGTTCGTATACGCAGATTTTTGTGATAGGTTTTTCACCTGTATTCTCAATTACTATTTCTTCTTCGTTTGCTGCATTTAACTCTATGTTTATTATTACTGCTTTGCTTTCTCTGATCTGTCGTTGATACGGTTGTTCTCTTGTTTCTTTTTCCGGACGTTTTGTCGTAATTGATTCTAGTAACTTTCTGGTTATTGATTTCCAGTAATCATCTCTTCCTTTCTGAACGTGTACTATATACTTTCCACGTTTTCTTTTAGTTGGAATACGGTATTTTTGGTTTTTGATATCTTCATTTGCTTGACATTTGATTCTTTCATTTATCGTTCCGTTCTTTTTAGTTTCGAATACACAGACTTTTGTGATGGGTTCTTTGCCCATATTTTCAACTATTATCTCTTCTCCACTCTTTAGATCTGATTCTACTTTTATCGTTATTTCTTTATTTTCTCGTACTCGACGTTGATAAGGTTCTTCTTTTGGTGTTGTGAATTTTTCTCCCAGGGTTTTGGCTAGTGTGCACGTTATTATTATATCGTTGTTGGCACATATTATATATTCCGCATTTCCTTCTAGGCTATCCCATTCACATTTCTTTCCTGCTTTCATATTCATTTTCCAACGATCGATAATTTTATTTTGTATACATACTTGTTCAATGGTTTCTATTCCTCTGTTTATTATTCGCAATTTGCCTATCCCTGGCTTTACTTGGATTTTTACGTTTCTATCTTCTGTAGCATCTCTACATACATCTTTGGTGGTTTGGCATGATGATGAGTTTTCGGATCGTATTTCTATCTTTCCTGGTTTTCCTATGGAATCAAATTGACAACTTATGCTTGTATTCATCGTCAGTTGTAAGCATATTCCTTTGCTTGCGCTTCCTTTCTCATTTATTGTTCGTATTCTGAACGATTTTATTTCCTTTGTGATGTTTTCGTCAGCTTCCGTTAACTTGATGGACGTGATTAATATCATTATTTTTTGTAGCAGGGTCGATCGGTTTTGATTTTTCCTTTGTTGTAGTAACGTCATCCCTCTGTTTCGTTTTCCCTCGTTATTGCTGTTGTTCGTTTCTCGACGTTCCTCGTTGGGTGATTCCTTTTTCTCTTGTTGTGCGGATTTATTTTCGTCTCTAGCATTTTGATCGTCTTGGCTTTTGCTGTTGTCACTTCCTCTTTCTCCATTATTACCTCCATCCGGGGTTTCCTTTAAAATGTCGTCCTCGACATTTATTATTTCAATTATTTCCTCGTATACTTTTATTATTCTCGCTTTTATATCGTCCATCTCTTTTATTTCTTGTTTGCTCGCTTGGAATCTTATTTGCTTTCGATGCCATCTATGTATTATCATTAATAGTTGTTCCTTTCTATCTCCGATTCGTACTGCTTCTTTTGGATGATTGGTGAATTTCAGTCCTTCCCACTTCAACATTGCTTTTATTGTCTTTGGAAATGGGTAGTGAGCATATATTGTTTCTTTTAATAGCACGTTTCTGTTTCTTACCATATAATTTACGTTGAATACTTTAAGTGGTGAACTTTCGTAGGTCCATTTCATCAGGTTGGCTGCTGCTTCGTCTTGTTTGGCGTCGATAGCTTCCCATAATGTTTGGATTGTTTTACCCATCATTTCTCTCTCTCTAATTGTCGCATTACTGGTTATAAATTTTATTGCACTTGTTTGTCTCGATTTCAGTGCATAGTGTAGTACATTATTTTCTCCATTATCTCTCTCTTTGAACGTTGATCCTGTTTTTAATAGTTCTCTCAGAACTGTTGTAGAAGCATCTGCTGCGACTGCGAACATTAATGGTGTTTGTCCTTCTTCGTTTGGTATATTTGAGGCGTGTCCGCATTTCTGTATAAGTTGGATTATATCCATTATCCTTTGAGTGTTTCTGTGTTGTACTGCAATATGTAAAGGTACGTTTCCTTCTACATCTGCCATAGTGAAGATCATGGGTATACTCTCTTTAATACGGTCCATTTCTGGTGGACTTCTAGCTCCTTTAGCGTAATCCATTGCGATTTTTCCCGCTTTGTTTACTATTCTCATCCATCCTTTTCCTTCGACCCATTCTGGCATTATTTCTCTGATAGCTTTCACTATTATATCCATCTTGTCTACATTGTCTTGGGTCGCATTTAGAGTTATTTTGGATTCATCCGGTTTAGGTTCCTCTACGGTATTATTCGATGTTGCTTCTATTTTTCGGCTCATCGCTAGTCCGTTTATACTCAGTTGTTGAGTTTGTGATCTGGTTTGCATACCTCGATTTTCTGGTTCTCTTGTTATTGTTCTCGGTATCGCTTTACATCTGCTCACGTTCACGTAGGTAGGTCTAGTGAGTGGGTTATTGACCAATTTAACTCGAGCATTGTTCTCGTTTACGTACATAATCTCGTAAGGTCCTTTACCACATCTTTGTAATTTTCTGGCTACTCCTGGGATAATTTCTGGCGTCGCAATTATTACCCAGTCTCCAACTTGAAAATTATGCTCACGTACGTCTCGCTTTTTATCGTGCAATTCTTTATAGCTTTCTTGGTTAAATCTAATATTCATACCTGCTGTTTTCCAGATCTTTGCATTCGCTCTTTAATCCCTTACAATAATACATCAATTTCCATATCTGTGATATTGGTGGTTTGATTTCCTAAGGTTATTTTGGCATGTTACATTCTCTGCGTACATTAATTTGAATGGACTCATTTTTGTTGCTGAATGTATTGACATTCTATAAGCCATAAGGCATAGATTTATATATCTATCCCAATCTTTTTGTGTCTGCTTACATAATTCAACATCATTTTCTATTAATTCCGTTAAATGTTCGTTGACCATTTGTTTGCGATGTAGGTGATGTTCTCAACTTCGCAATTCTGAAGTATTTGTAACTTCCTCTATTATTTTTCTCATAAAGTTTGGTTTTCCTTGATCATTAGGATCTTTGGGTGTTTCCGTATCTACAGCATATTTCCTCTACTAGAGATTCTCGCTATTGTTTGGTTTTTGATCTGGTATTGCGAATGCTTCGGGAATTTTTTGATAAATAATCTGTCACTACTAATATATAGATATTCCCATCGTTGGTTTCCGGTAATGGTCCTACTACATCCATTGCGATCATTGTCATTGGGTTTGGTGGAATTGGCATTGGCTTTATGGTCTTTCAGATTCTCTTCGTGCTTTTTCTGGTTGCACTATTAGTGCAATTCTTTATCCAATCTTTTACGTCCTCTCCGATATTTGGCCATATTTTTTGACGCAGTTCTTGCTTCCGTCTTTTTTGCTGACATGTGTCTCCAAGTTTCACTGTGGCATATGCATCCATACCTCTTTTCGTCTGCTTTCTGGTAAACAATGAGTCGTTTTTTCGCCATCCCATTAATAGTAACACATCCTTTTCCATGGTAAATATGATGTCTTGTGTTTTTTCCATAATGCCTCTTTTAATTTACTGTTGTTGTCGAAGATTTTCATATCGTTCGTTTTATGAATTCAATTATTGTTTTTTAGCTCTGTCTTTTCTGTCTTCATTTCTCAAGTTTTGTAAAATCGTAATTCTGCGTGATCATCATATTCGCCTCAATCAATGGTCTTAGTTCTCGAAATACAAATTTGTTTGGACATACAGTCGCGTAGCGTTCGCTTTTCCTGATTGAACTTTTTTTTTATATACGGTGAGTATTTTCTTGCAACTGCAATTGGCCATCTCATTATTACTAGAGGCTTCTTTATGTTGGCCTAGCATACAAATGGTTGATGATCTGTATGATATATTCTTCGTGACCCCATAATAAATATTTGAAATGTTTAATAGTTTGGATTATTGCTAACGCCATCTCTTTCAGTCAAGAATAATTCTTCTTCTGTTTCTTTGAATGTTGACTATAATAACCAATAACTCTCGCTCTCGTTTTCTCGTCATCACATTGTCCTATAAGACTGCTCAGATGCATATCCACTTGCGTCTGTTGCTAACAACGTTTTCTTAAATCTGGGTGTACGAGTATGGTGTGATTTAGTTTATCTCTGAGTGTTTTCAAAGGCTGTTTGTTGTTCTTCTTCCCATATAACGGGGTAATCTTTTTTGTTAACTCTTGTATGGGTTTGCAATGGTTGCATAACTCTTGATGAATTTCGATAATATCCGCATAAGCCTAAGAATTCTTGCACTATTGCGTGGACTGTTTTTTGTGCCAGGGCAATTCTTTATCTTTTCGATGTTTCTTTGGATTGGTTCTTTGCTTTTGCTGATCAAGATGTCTAAGAAGGTGACTTTTTTCTTTGCCCATCGGCATTTTTGGGGTTTCATTTAACTCCATTGTCTCGTCGAACGAATACATTACGGATATTTTTAAATGTTTGCTCGAGGTGCTAGAATAAATTAATAAGTCATCAATAATACTATACATTGGTTTAATGCGTGAGTTACAAATTCATACATTCTGGAATGAAGTGGTGGTTGGTTAATCCAAAAGGCATTTTCTTGAATTGGTATAAATCTTTTCCGATAGTAAAAGCAGTTTTTTCTCTGTCTCTTTCTTTGACTTTTTTTGCCAATAACCACTTTTTAAATCTAGCGATGTAAAATAAGCTGCTCCGTGCAACATTTGTAACATTTCGTTTATATCCGGTAACGGGTATGTATCCCGTTTTGTTACTGCGTTGAGTCGTCGGTAGTCTATACAAGAACGTTTGTGTTCCGTTTTTTTTCTTTACAATGACTCACTGGGAATTGGCCACGGCGAGCAACTTGGTTCGATTACTTGGTCTAACATTTTTGAACTTCTTTTTCTGCTTCTGATTTTTGAGCTTCTGCCAATCGATATGGCCGTAGTGTTATTGGGGTATCATCTGTTAGTGGTATCGTGTGTTGCGTTAACTCGACTTGTACCGAGATCTAGTGGATGCTGCAAATATATCTTTAAATTCCATTAACAGTTTTTGTAGTTGTTCTTTTTCTCGTTTTCGTTTAGTAGCTGACTGTCGATTGTCCATAGTTTCTTCCTCAGTCTCTGCAGTTTTTGTTGTTGGAAGTTCGATGTCATCATTGGTCGTTAGCTTTCCCAGTCTTTAGGTTTTCGTAAATGCTTTATCTTTTCATCGAAATTTGTAATGTTGAGAATCGAATTTCACTGTTACGTTTACGATACTATCTTCTGGCTAATGGCAATTCTTTCTTTTTCTCGAACTTCTGATTGGGTTCGAAAATCATTTCTCCTCTAGTTTCCTCGTTTACTTTTACTAGCAAATCATTTGTTGTGCGCTGGCTACTATTTCTCTGAGCTCTCACTTCTGATTTCATCAACATCTATTCGTCGGTTTTTATCTCTCAGCTCCATTGATCTAGATCTATTTTTCTCCTTTAGTAATTCTGGCATGAGATTGTTCCAATTATACAGTCCTGCGCTCAGTTTCCCTGATACTCTGCTAAATACGTATTGATTTTTTACATTTTATATTCTATTATCGACCAGATTTTTCCGATGACTGCTACCGATTCTTTTGCTGCAAGTTTTAGTCCATGTTGCTTCTTCTATTACATGGCCTAGTTCTGGTATTTTATCCATTTTATTGCTGGATGTTTTTGCTTCAGTATCAATATTGCTTTTATCTATCCCATTTATTTCTATAGTACCGTTATGTTGGTCCCTATGTTTGTAAATAGCTATAGTTTCGAGTTTCTGGATCCTGATCTCACACTTCTTGATTTTGGCTGGTTCTTTGCACTAAGTTCTGCCAATTTGGTTCGTATGGTACTGGATAAATATTTTTCGTAATGTTGTTTGATCCTTGGTATTGTATGATGTCTTTCTACTGGCATGTTTCTCTCCACCGATGATGTGTTTCTTTAAACATTCATATACCTGGTGGTGGATGATATAATGTTCCACTATGTTTGTCTTTCGATTTTCCATTGTTTTGAAGTTGCTCTTGAGTTAGCATCTGGTTCTCCTTTGGTTTTTCGCCATTGTCGCTGTTATGCTGTGTCATCCTTGAAGTTCATCCATCGTTCGCATATCGTTTTCTGTCGCTTTATTTCTGGTTTTCTCGCTTCTAATCTCATTATTTGCTTTGAATTTTCGTCCGACTTCTTCCTCAGTACCGTTCATTTTCGTTAGGATTCCTCCCATCTCTTTATTTGTGATAATCTTTTGGTGTCCATGTAATACCATTGTTTTTTGGCTAAAAAGGTAAGAATCAAATGCCATTTCAGTTGATTTTTCTCTCTCTTTTGTAGATATTTCGGGAAAAAAACATGCCTAACATTTGTGTTATGAATTAATCTTCGATTTGAATGATAAGATTACCTAAACATTCTGCCATCATTGTCGAAGATAAGAATCTTCCCACATGGCTTTTCATTATATTTGCTGTAGCGTGTTGAAAATGGTCTGGGATAGTAACAATTCGAGGTTGGGTTTTTTCTCCATAGTTTTGTTACCTTCCGTTATCGTTACACTATTAGATAGTATTGGCTTTGCTTTGTGCTGGGATAATAAATGTTCCTGGCTCGTTCCAGATCTTTGTTTGGTATATTCACTCTGTGATATATAACTGGTTTGAATTCTGCTTTCGCTAGCCAATTCTGTTTAGTCCAAATATTTTTTGGTGTGCTACAATTACTCGGGTTGGGAAACTGTAACCAACTTCCATCTCTTATTTGATAAATGGTTCCATATCATTACTACAATGACCATGTTTGGTACAATTTCTGGGTTATCATCCTTGTTACTATGTTGAGGATTCTGATTTTTTCTTTATGCAATTATTCTAATGTTTATGCATTGCTCTCTCGGATATTGTTGAATTTCGGTAGTTTAGCAATTGTCTTTTCGCATTTATACGTGTCAATACTATTCCAACGATTCTCGCAAAATATCCTCTGGAGTGGTAATAAATGAATTGCATATCCGGATTGTGATTGCCATTGCATTTGTTTTAATATTCTCTGTTCAAGATACAATCATTTTTAACCAAATGTATATAATTTTCTCTGTTGATCAATCCTTTATGATATAGAAATCCATCTTGTTATTTTATAGAGATATAGTTTCAATTTTGGGTCTATTTGCGCTTTTGCGTTTGGTATTGCTGTTACGTGATAAGAATATTCTTATATGTATGGTACCTTTTGTCACAATTTACTCACCATCCGTCCTTTTATAATCTCATTCCGCTTTGTGGTATTTGTTATATTACTACCGTTTGGCGTGACCTCTGATCCGATAGTTGTGGTTATCGTTGGTTTTTTCTCCGTTCTTTCGGTTCTTCCGTAATTCATCTAAGGCGCTTTTTTGCGTGTTAGTTTCGGTTCTCTGTGCCTTGGTCCTTGCACTTCATCCAAATATTGCACTTTTAATAAGGTGAGTCTACACGTTTGGTGTCGGCGTGATATACGAATGTTTGACATTCCGTATTGCCATGATCTATCTCGTTGCTAGAATGAGGGTATTTTTCATTGCTGTGTATCTGGATCGAAAATCCTTGTAATTTCTCCAACTTTCTGATAACTTTCAATCACTACTACTCCTTGACTAATTGATTCAATAGGGTGTACTTCCTCCTTGGATGTTCCTCTCACAGCCGTTCTTCTTCCCGCAGCGTATACTCGGTAGTTTTTATCTTCCTTCTTCGGCTGCTACATTCACTCTTCCAGTATTGAAGATACGTCTTCGTGATCACTTCTTCACATGCTCCTCGATTACTGATACTACTGTTGTTCCGTTTAGTCTATTATTGTTTGAGTGTGAGTGATGTCCCGCATGAATGCTCAATTTCCTTGTTACTGAACATTCCTTGATTTCGTTTTTATAAAGTTACCTCTTGATATACATTGTATAAGATACTAGCTGTTGCCGGTTGTCTGTAGTTTACCGGGGTTTTGCAGTTTGCACTCTTCCGTTCTTTTTAGCGAGTATTTATACCAATTTTTATGTTGTCACAATCATATACTACAAACGGTTCTACCCTTTCACGTCACATCATCCATATGAGATTGTAGTGATTATCGTATTCATCCCTTTTCTAGCTGTTTTTGGATCGCTTGCATTAATGGTCGTTCGAATTCCTAATACTCTTTTACTTCGCTTGCATCATTCTCGGTTTGATCATTCTTACTTACAATTTATAAAGGCTTGATCCTTGAGTCAGGATGAATGGTTCGATTACTTTTCTGATAATGTCTGTTATTGCAAATTCATATCATTTGATTTGTATCTTGGAGTTCGCTTTCTGTATATAATCGTATTATACATCAGGTAGGCATTTACAATATCTATTTGGATGTCTGATCGTTTGTTAAATGGATTTATTATCAACAATAATTCCTCTGGATCCTTGGTTGTGGTTCGTACTTTGTTGTCTATGATTTTATTTATTATTGGTTTTATTGCTGCCCAAAGCTGGTTTGCTTTCTGCTCGCGATATTATTAAGTTTTAATTTCTCTTTTTTCTGGATTTGCTAATCCCAGCATATAGTTATTAGGTCTGTTTGATCCTTTGCTCTTGTTCTGGCTTTTCAGTTTTTTTCCCTGTATGCTTCGTTACTTGGCTAAGCTTGTTTAATTTTGTTGTCAATTGATCCATCTGCGTTTGTTCTTTTAGTTTTCTTTTCTGGAGCTGGTTTATCATTTTTGGTCGTCTCCTGGAATTTTCTTTTCCATTGCCGTACCTGTTTTTTCTTTTCCGCTGGGTTGTTCGTTCTGTTGTTTCTTTGGAGTTGTAGTCCTCGTCATCTTATCCTGTCCCACCTCGTCTACTGTCGAGCTTCGGCGGTCTTCTCTCTTTCTTTTATTTTCTCTTCGGTATCTTGGCTCATACAATTTTACTGGCTGTCTTTGACCACATACTAGCGTTGGGTTATCTGTTATCAGATCGTTTTCATCTTTGTCAGAACAAATCTCTTGATTTCGGTTTCTCCTGGTTGTTTCTTTCCGTCCACAATATATTTAGATCAATTTTAGTATCCTCATCTCTGTTGTATGACGATTATCATTGCTGCAGGTGGACTTCCTGGTGTGTTTAGACTTCTTGCCGTCCTATTGGCGTTTCGTTCTGATTTCTCTTTTATTGAGTTCTCTACGCGATCTTTGGCATGTTAATACATTTATTAATCCCATAGCATTTGCGTAACTCCGTTTCGAGATGTCGTTAATGATCGTCCTTGGTATTTGTAAATGAAAATGGCGTTCTACGGTATTTCTTTTCACTTCAACTCACTTTGGCAGTGATATAAATTCTCTTCGATTGGTTCGAAATCTGGCGTCATAATTTTTAAAGTATATTTTCTATTGCTTCGCTCCCATTCACGGTGTGTTTTCCATTTCGATAATTTCTCGGAATTGGCTCTGGGTACCACCATTACATTCTCCGATACTCCTCTATTTTCTTTACTATATTTCGCAGATTCTCTACTCTGTTACAAGAATCGTTATCCATTTTGGCTAAATCTGTTTAACAGTTCGTCTTGCTTTTTGGTCCGGTTCATAGTGCTAACTCTCTACATTTTTGCGTTTCCGCGTTATTTGTTTAATCCTTCCTCAAGGGTCGTCATATCTGTGGGCAGTATTTTGTCTGTATTCGTTTCTCGAGTACATGATTGCGGTCTCGCTTGTTCTTGTTGGATTAGCGATTTCATTTCTGTTCTGTTCTACACTTCGATCGTGATTTATGTACATCTTTTACAAATTGCGGGTTACATATTTTAACAGAATTGTGTCTCTCCGCAACATTTTCAGTGGATTTTGGCTTTTGCTTATCAAGATCTTGGGTCTACTCCCTGGGTTTTTGAGTTTTATATTTTGTTTATCTTTATCTTATTTACTACTTTTTACACAATTGTTTTCGGTTTCTTATCTACTGATCAGCGAAACGGAACCCTTGATCCGCCGTTGATCGCTTTTCTACATACTGGACATATACAACTTTTATCCCGCACGCCTTCACAGTGAACCATTACTGTCCACAAGGGCATATAAATATTTCTAACATGTTTTTGCCAAAACATGTTACACATTGGAATACTGCTCCAAAATAGCTTCTTTATATTGATTTGCACGATTCCTCTTTAGGTTTCATCTTGATATCGCATTGATGCTCGAATTATTGCTTGGTCGAGTCGTACATTCTAAAATTATTAGCTAACCTTTCCTGGATTATTTCCTCATTTGAGTAATCCACTTCCTGATAATAGCATTATGGTTCTCGTTTTGGTCGATCTAAGAATCTCTATTGCCTGGTTGGTAATTATATTTCCGATATTCTTTGACTCTTTTCTTGTTTAATACATACATTTCCTTTTATGTTTTAGCTTTTTGACATTCTGATCTGGTATTGTTTGTGATTTTACATCCTCCGCACATTATTCCTCTGGCTGTTTTGGCGCAATATCCTTGGACTCGCAAATTCTGCTGCCTTGGATTTCCTTTGGAAAGTTTTAAAATTCTCTCTTCGAATGTTCTATTTATAGTCTCTTTTTCCCATATTAATTCGCTGGATCTTCGAACTCTTTTATTATCGTTATCTTTTTTTTCACCTCCCTTTTCATCGCTGTCTAATTTGATTGTCGAAGTCTTTCTGCTCTGTCATCGCTTGTTTCCTTACATCGATATTAATTCTAAATGCAGTTGGAATTTCCTCAGTTTCTCGTTTAGGCTGTCTCTCGCTTTTTCCCATTTTGCGAGTTTTCCTTTGCAAATAGATGCATAGTTACTGTCCCGTCTGGTAGTTCTGGTGTTCCGTAAAAATAGAATCCTTGTGCGGCGCCATTTCTTGACTTTGCGTCGGTAAACACTTTATTATCTTAAAAGTAGATATCTCTGTTTCCTCTTTTCTCTAGTCCTCGCTCTTTCACTCTCCTTTGTGAGATATCGCTTTTATGATTTGCGTTGGACGTCTATGTTCCGTCGTATTCTTATAGTATATAATTGCCTGCTGCAAGTGAATTTAACTTCCTTCTTCCTCTTCCTGGTTTTTCATAGTCCCTCGTTCCCATATCGAATCTGGTCCTTCTCTCATCTGTATTCATTATCTCTTCGCTGATTCTCGCTTGTCCATCTAAATATTGTCATATTTTGAAATTTTGTTTTTTCTGATTTTTTTCTGGTATTTGTAATTTTCTGATTTTAATTTGATTTTTATTATTTAATTTTACATTTTAATTTACACTTCTTTCTCCTTACAACGTCTTGTCCGGCCCTCCTACTTCTAAATTTTTATATACAGATTATCCTTCTCGCAAGAATGCTTCTCCTCTCAATCGTTGTTGTGGATAGAAACGTGGTGTTCCAATTGCTGTATTCCTCAGTTGTTGGCCTCCCATCTGTGGTTCATTTTCCTGTTCTGATTGGGTTACGAAAGTCCCGTGTCCTTTCAATTGTTAATATATATCTTTTGCTTAAAAGGCCAATGTTAATAGCTCGTCGTAATCTCCTCTTCCTACTCTCTGATGAAGACACTGATGTGGGTGCCCGTTGCATTCCCATCTCATTGGATATAATTCTAATCGCCAATTTGTATCCATTTCCCAACTGTATATTGTGGACTATCTAGAATTCTTTGTGTTCCCTTTGCTCTCTGGAGTTTTCTCGTCGTTTATTTTCCAATTAAATGGTGCTGGTAGGAATGTTTTTCTGGTAATAGAATTTTGTTTCTAGTTCCTTTAGCTGTTGTCATCTGTTGCATTTTTCTTTTCCATTTCGACATTTTCTTGAGTGTGTCTCCTTGGCTTCTCTCGAGATTCTTTCTGGACTCTAATATTTCTCTTATTACTGCTTTTTGTGCATCATTTCTGTTCGTAGGCTTTTTTACCTCCCATGCCAACATTCCTTATCGTTTTCCCATCATAATTTCGGTATGGCTCGGAGCTATTTCTAATCATGTGTTTTGCATTTCCGCAATTGGTAGTTGCGTTTGATCAATTGAATAATTCTAACCGGGCAATTTGAACTGGTTTGCCCGCTACATTAGGCTCCAATGTTCCCTTATTGACCTTATCTTTCTTGTCGCAGTTGTTTGGCCATATCCTCTAAAGATTCACATACTTTGTTTTCCTCTTTGGATTCCGATGTCTCCATTTCATTTTTGGTCCATTCGTCAATGACTCACAGAATTCCGCATTTTTCCTCTCTCTTGAGCAATACCTTTGTGATGTCTTTTATCGTCCCTTTTTGTTGTGTGTTTGACATTTTCGCATAATATCCTCGTTATATTCGCAGTTCCATTTGTGTGACTTTTCCCTTCCTTCAAATTCCCTTTCCATTTCAACATTCTTACCTCGGCATTGAACTAGTAGATTGTTGATTTTTTGTTGTGCTTTTACCATTGTTGTAGGTCCTTCATCTCTTTCCAAATCGTCTGTCGCAATCCAGGACATTTTATTGTTTGTTCTATCACTTCTATCGTACAATCTGTACATATCCTGCATCCGCATTTCGTCTGTCCGTCCAATCAATAATTCCTTCTTAAACATTTTACAACATCTTTAGTCTTCCCCTGTGATATCGTTCACCATTCTAATCTTATTTTTCATTATTCGTCTCGTAGTTTCGGATGGGTTCTCGCTTTCCTCTAATTCCCTCGATGATTGTCCTGCAATATCTACAAAAATTTCTGATTACTTGACGTTCTTACTTCTATCGCTTTTAAATTTATACATATTAACATCGGGTGCGCTTTAATTTTACTCTATCTGTTGAATCCGTTCTCTGGGGTGAATTCTGGCATTGATGCTATCCATTCCACCCAACTTGTTGGATCTACGTGCTGTTGGTTGTTACGTAGTCGTCTAATTTCGTCACGCTTTGCATCTAAATTGATCGCTAATTGTTCATTCATCTTGTAATTGCAGTATTGTTCTCTGTGCTCTTCTAGTCCTTATGGCTTGTTGTAGCCCTCTGTTCACTACTTCTGTTAATACTAGATGAGTATTTGTCCACTGCGTGCGCATTGGTTTTTATTAGTGCATAATTCGCATGTCCGTCTCCACGTGCCCTCGATTCCTTGATCTTGGTATTTCCTTGATTAAATTCTACAATCTCTATAGGTTACATTTGGCAGCTGCTGGTTGTTGTATGCTCTGTGAATGGTGGTATTCTCACTTGATTTGGTTGATTTACGTTATTCGGATTCATCTGTTGATTATAACACACAATTAATTCATCGATAGATTCTCTCGGTTATTGATTATGTCTCTAACGGATCGCATTTGTACGAATATTTTACATATAAGACATACATATATTACACTAATACTACATAATATTTACCAACTATATACAATGTCCTTTTCGTTTAACAACCCATCGTCTCCGGGGACTCTATACGTAACGTTCTATATCCCCGTATTCTCATTCATTATCTGGTATACATCAGAATCGTTTGGACCATTGTTGTGCTCGATAATGGGCGGCTTCTTTTTAAACCAAGAGCCGCTTGTGCTAGATTTTCCTATGATTTGTTATGTCTCGGTTCTTCTGCATCAATATTGTCCTAAGTTCATAATCGTAATTTGAAATTTTCTACCGCTGGGCCATAATCTTTTCTTCTGGCTTCTTTGCATTTGGTAGTTTCTTGCTAGTTTGAATTAATTATCAGCATTACTACTGCTACTTACTATTGCTGTTGTTAATCCAATCATTTTAATCATGTAATGCTTTTTCATTAGGCGCAATGGTTGTATTTCTCTTGCATTGGTTGTATCCATTTATTCCTTCTTTTTGTTGTTACATTTTTGAGTACTATTCTGGAGTTGTAAATGCTCGTGAATTGAAAGGTGGCTGTCGTCCATAATCATCCCTTTTTTTCCAAGTGTTCGTTTTCCCTCCAGTGGGTTTTTATTATAGTGATCTGTCGCATTTGACTCGAGTGGTTTCCCTGGTTATCCGTTCTCCAATGCTCGTGATTCTCCTTTTGATGTTATTACATATTTTCCCAGTTTTCTTTTTGTGGATTCGATACTTTTGATTCTTTTTATTTTTGCTTGTTTTCCACATTGGATTCTTTATTTACTGATTCGTTCTTTTTAGGTTCGTATACGCAGATTTTTTGTGATACGGTTTTTTTCACCTGTATTCTCAATTACTATTTCTTTCTTCGTTTTGCTGCATTTAAACTCTAGTTATTATTACTGGCTTTGCTTTCTCTGATCTGTCGTATGATAGTTGTTCTCCTTGTTCTTTTTTCCGACGTTTTTGTCGTAATTGATTCTAGTAATTTCTGTTATTGAATTTCCAGTAATCATTCTCTTTTTCTGAACGTGTACTATATACTTCAACGTTTTCTTAGTTGGAAATACCGGTATTTTTGGTTTTGATAACTTTCATTTGCTTGACATTGATTCTTTCATTTATCGTTCCGTTCTTTTTAGTTTCGAATAACAACAGACTTTGTGATGGGTTCTTTGCCCATAATTTTCAAACTATTATCTTTCTCCACTCTTAGATCGATTCTACTTTATCGTTATTTCTTTATTTCCTCGTGCCTGACGTTGATAAGGTTCTTCTTTTGGTGTTGTGAATTTTTCTCCAGGGTTTTGCTATGTGCACGTATTATATATCGGTTTGTTGGCAACATATTATATATTCCGCATTTCCTTCTAGGCTATCCCATCACATTTCTTTCCTGCTTCATCATCATTTTCAAAACGATCGATAATTTTATTTTGTATACATACTGTTCAATGGTTTCTATCCTCTGTTTATACGGCAATTGCCTATCCCTGTTTTACTTGGATTTTTACGTTTCTATCTCTGTAGCACTCACATACATCTTTTGGTGGTTTGGCATGAAATGAATGAGTTTTCGGATCGGTATTCTATCTTCCTGGTTTCACTATGGGAATCAAATTGACAACTTAATGCTTGTATCATAGTCAGTTGAGCAATTCCCTTTGCCTTGCCGCTTTCCTTTTCTCATATGGTCGTATCTGAACGATTTAATTTCTTTGTGATGTTTCGTCAGTTCCGTTAACTTGATGGACGTGATAATATCAATTATTTTTTGTAGCAGGGTCGATCGGTTTGATTTTCCTTTGTTGTAGTAACGTCATCCCTCTGTTTCGTTTCCCTCGTATTGCTGTGTTCGTTTCCTCGACGTTCCCTCGTTAGATAGATTTCCTTTTTTCTCTTGGTTGTGCGGATTTGTTTTCGTCTCTAGCATTTTGATCGCCTTGATTCTTTGCTGTTGTCACTTCCCCTTCTCCATTATTACTCCACCGGGGTTCCCTTAAAATGTCGTCTCGACATTTATTATTTCAATTAATTTCCTCGTCATACTTTTTATTAATTCTCCGCTTTTATATCGTCCCACTCTTATTTCTTGTTTGCCTGCTGGAATCTTATTTGCTTCGTGCCACTATGTATATCATTAATAGTTGTTCCTTTCTATCTCCGATCTTACTGCTTCTTTTGGTGATTGGTGAATTTCAGTCTTCCCACTTCAACATTGCTTTTATGTCTTGGAAATGGGTTAGTGAGGCTATATTGTTTCTTTTAATAGCAGGTTTCTGTTTCATGTCTACCATATACAATTTTACGTTGAATACTTTAGTGGGAACTTTCGTAGTCCATTCATCAGGTGGCTTGCTGCTTTCGCTGTTTGGCGTCGATAGCTTCCCCATAATATGTTTGGAATTGTTTTACCACATTTCTCTCCTCTCTAATTGTGCTTACTGGTTATAAATTTTATGTGCAACTTGTGTCTCGATTTCAAGTGCACAAGTGTAGTACCATTTATTTTTCCCCATTATCCTCTCTCTTGAACTTGGTCCTGTTTTTTAAATAAGTTTCTCAAGAACTGTTGTAGAAAGCATCTCTGCGACCGCAACATTAATGGTGTGTTCCTCTCGTTTTGGTAATTGAGGCGTGTTTCCCCATTTTCTGTATAAGTTGGAAATTACCATTAACCTTGGATGTTCTGTGTTGTACTTGCAATATGTAAAGGTACGTTTCCTCTACATCTGCCCCCTAGTGAAAGAATCATGGGGTATACTCCTTTAATACGGTCCAATTTCCTGGTGGACTTCTAGCTCCTTAGCGTAAATCCATTGCGATTTTCCCGCTTGTTTACATTCTCATCCCATCCTTTTCCTTCGACCCATTCTGCATATTCTCTCTGATAGCTTTCACTATTAAATTCCATGCTTGTACATTGTCTTGGGTCGCATTTAGAGTTATTTTGGATTCATCCCGTTTAGGTTCCCCTACGGTATTAATCGATGTTGCTTCTCTAATTTTTCGCCCTCATCGCAGTCCGTTTATACCAGTTGTGAGGTTTGTGATCTGGTTTGCAGTACCTCGATTTTCTGGTTTCTCTTGGTTATTGTTAATCGGTACGCTTTACAAATCTGCTCACGTTCACGGTAGGTTAGGTCTAAGGAGTGGGTTATTGAACCACAATTTAAACTCGAGCATTGTCTCGTTTAACGTACATAATTCTCGTAAGGTTCCTTTACCAACATCTTTGTAATTTCTTGTAACTCCTGGGAATAATTTCTGGCGTCGCAATTATTACCCAGTCTCCAACTTGAAAATTAATGCTCACGTAGTCTCGCTTTTATCGGCAATTCTTATAGCTTTCTTGGTTAAATCTAATATTCAATACCTCTGTTTTTCTCAGATCTCTTGCATTCGCTCTTTTGAATCCCTTACATAATCATCAATTTCCATATACTGTGAAGATGTGGTTGATATTCTAGTCTATTGGCATGTTTTATCATTCTCTGGCCGTACATTAATTTGAATGGACTCATTTTGTTGCTGAGTGTATTGACATGTCTATAAAGCCAAAGGCTAAGATTAATATATCTATCCCAATCTTTTGGTGTCTGCTTACTAATTCGACATCATTTCTATTAATATGACCGTTAATCGAGTTCGGCTTTGAACCATTGTTTGCGGATGGGTACGGTGAAGTTCCTTCCAACTTCGCAATTCGAAGTAATTTGTACTGTTCCTCTATTATTTTGCTCATAAAAGTTGGTTCTTGATCAGTTAGGATCTGTTTGGGTTTCCTCGTATCTACAGCATATTTCCTCTACTAGGATTCTCGCTATTGTTCTGGTTTTTGATCTGGTAATTTCGCGACATGCTTCCGGAATTTTTGATAAAATAATCTGTCACTACTAATATATAGATATTTCCCACGTTGGTTTCGGGTATGGTCCTAACACATCCATTGCGATCAATTGTCAATGGGTTCCTGGTGAATTGGCATTGGGCTTTAAATGGTGCTTCAATTTAACTTCCTGTGCTTTCTGGTTGCACATATTAGGCAAATTCTTTAATCCATCCTTTAAACCGTCCTCCTCCATATTTGGCCAATAATATTTTTTGACCAGTCTTAGCTCCGTACTTTCTTTGCTGACATTGTCCCTCCAAGTCGCATCGGATATTGCTCAATACCTCTTTCGTCTGCTTTCTGGTAAACACATGAGTCGTTTTTCGCCATCCATTCTAATAGTAACCATCCTTTTCCAGGTATATCGATGTCTGGTTTTTCCATAGCTCTTTAATTAACTGTTGTTGTCGAAGATTTCATATCGTTAGTTCTATGAATCAATTATTGTTTTTAGCTCTTCGTCCTCTTTCTGCTCATTTCTTTCGTTCTCAGTTTTGTAAAAATCGATATCTTCTGATCTGCGATGATTCTGCATCTTCGCCCTCACATCATGGTCCATATTAGTTCCTTCAAATACAAATCTTGACATACCAGTCTGGCGTTAGCGTTTCGCTTTCCTGATTTAAACTTTAATAATACGGTGAGTATTCTTGCAACTGCATTGCCCATACTCATTAAATCTACTAGAGGCTTCTTTTATGTTGCCACGCCATACCAACCGGTTTGATGATCTGTAGTGATATATCTCTACGTGACCCCATAATAAAATATTTGAAATGTTTAATAGCTTTGGATTATGCTAACGCCCCTCTCTTTCAGTCACAGAATAATTCTTTCTGTTTTCTTGAAGTTCGACTATAATATCCAATATCGCTCGTCTTTTCTCGTCCCATCCCACCATTGTCCTAAGACTGCTCCAGATCATATTCCACTCGTCTGTGCTAACAAACGGTTTCTTCTTAAAATCAGGTGTACAGTATTGTGCTGAATATTAGTTTATCTCTGAGGTGTTCAAAGGCTTGTTGTTCCTCTTTCCCATATAAACGGGTAATCTTTTTTGGTTACTCTTGTATGGTTCGGCCAAATGGTGCATAACTCTTGATTAATTTTCATAATATCCGCATAAGTCCTAAGATCTTGCACTTGCGTGACTGAGTCTTTGGTGTCAGGGCAATCTTTATCTTTTTCGAGTTTCTTGGATCTGGTTCTTTGCCTTTGCTGATACAATATGTCCTAAGAAGGTGACTTTTACTTTGGCCAATCGCATTTTGAGGTTTCAAATTTAACTTCCATTGGTCTCAGTCGAACGAATACATTACGTACTTTTAAATGTTGCTCGAATGGTGCTTAGAATAAATTAATAAGTCATCAATATATTACCTCATGTTTTATGCCCGTGGAGTTACAAATTCATACAATCTCGGAATAAGATGGGCCGTTGGTTAGTCCCAAAGGCATTTCTTGAATTGGTATAATCTTTTCCGATAGTAAAAAGCAGTTTTTTCTTTGTCCCTCTCTTTGACTTTTATTTGCCCAATAACCACTTTTAAATCTAGCGATGTAAAATAAGCTCTCCGTTGCAACATTGTAACATTTCATTTATATCCGGTAAACGGTATGTATCGCCGTTTTGTCTCGCGTTTGAAGTTCGCCGGTAGTCTATACAGAACCGTTGTGTTCCGTTTTTTCTTTCCATGACCACTGGGAAATTGCCACGGCGAGCCAGCTTGGTTCGATTACTCCTGCGTCTAACATCTTTTGAACTTCTTATTTCTGCTTCTGATTTTGAGCTTCTGCCCAATTCGATAGGCCGTAGTGTTATTTGGGTATCATCTTTAGTGGTAAATCGGTGTTGCGTTACGTCGCTTGTACCGAGATCTAAGTCGATGCGCAAATATATCTTTAAATTCCCATAGCAGTTTTTGGTAGTTGTCTTTCCGTTTTCGTTTAGTAGCTGACTGTCGATTGTCCATAGTTCTCCTCAGTCCTGCAGTTTGTTGTTTGGATAGTTCATGTCCATCATTGGGTGTTAGCTTTCCCATTTCCCCTTCGTTTTCGTATAATGACTTATCTTCTTCATCGAAATTTGTAATGTGATCGGATTCACTGTTATCGTTTCGTATCATCTCTCTCCTAAGGCAAATTCTTCTTTTTTCTCGAACTTCTTCTGATTGGGTTCGAAAAAATCATTTTCCCTAGTTTCGTTTACATTTTACATAGCAAATCAATTTGTTGCGCCCTGGCACTACTATTTTCCTCTGAGCAATCTCACTTCTGATTCAACATACAATATTCGTTTCCGGTTTTATCTCTCAGCTCCATTGATCCTAGATTATTATTATCTCCTTTAGTAATTCTGGCATGAGATCTGTCAATGTATAACAGTCCGCGCTCCAGTTTCCTGAATAACTGCTAAATACGCTATTGATTTTACATTTTTATATTCTATTATCGACCCAGATTTTTTCACGATGACTGCTACGATTCCTTGCTAGCAAGTTATTACGTCCATTGTTAGCTTTCTTCTATACATGGCATAGTCTCCTGGTATTTTAACATTTTTTGCTGAGATGTTTGCTCATATCATCATGCTTTTATTTCTACCCCATTATTCTATAGTAACGTAATGTTGGTCCAGCCTATGTTTGTAACATAGCTATATGTTCGAGTTCTGATACCTGATCCACAACATCTGATCTTTGGCTGGTTCTTGGCACTATTCTGCCAATTTTGGTTCGTAGGTACTGGAATAAAATATTTCGAATGTTTTGATCTGGTATAGGTATGTTGTCTTTCTACCTGGATGTTTCTCTCCACCGATGATGTTGCTTTCTTTAAACATTCATATACTGGGTGTGGATGATATAATGTCCACTATGTTATTCTTCGTTTCCCATTGTTTGAGTTGCTGCGCTTGATTTTAGCATCTGCGTTCCTCCTTGGTTTCGCCATTGTCGAATGTTATCGCTGCTGTCATCCTTGAAGTCAATCCTCGTCTCCATTTACTCGTTTCGTCGCTTTAATTGGTTTTCCTTCGCTCTAATACTCATTATTGCCTTGAATTTTTTCGTCCCGACTTCATCAGTACCGTTCATTTCGTTAGGATCCTACCAATCTCTTACTTGTGAATATCTTTTGAAGTGTCCCATGTAATAACATTTGTTTTGCCAAAAACGGTAAAATCCAATTCCATTTTCCAGTTGATTTTTCTCTTCCTTTTGCTAGATATCGAAACAATGCTAACATTTGGTATGATTAATCTAACGATTTGAATGATAAGGATTATCCCTAAAATTCCTGCCATCATTGTCCAAGATTAAGAATCTTCCCCACATGCTTCATCCATATTTGCTGTAGCGTGTAAAATGGTCTGGCGATAGTAACTCGTAGTTGGTTTTCTCCTAAGTTGTTACCTCCCGTTATCGTTACAATATTAGATAGTATGGCTTGCCTTTGTGCTGGGAATAATAAATGTCTTCCTTGGCTCGTTCCCAGATCATTTTCGTTGTATATCCCACTCTGTGAATACGTCAACTGGTTTGAATTCTGCTTCGATAGCCTAAAATCTGTTAGTCCAAATATTTTGGTGGTGCTAACAATTACCCGGGTGGGAAACTGTAACCAACCTTCCATCTCTTATTTCGAATAAGTGGTCATATACATTACTACAACTGAACATGTGTCAATTCTCTGGGTTAAATCATCCTTGTTTACTGGTTGAGGCGAATACTGATTATTTCCTTAGCATATCTCTAATTCGTTTAAATGCATTGTTCCTCGGAATTGTGAATTCTCTGGTAGTTTCGCAATTGTCTTTTCCGCATTTATTACGGTAATTAACTTCTCCACGATTCTTCCAAAATATCCCTCTGGAAGTGTAAAATGGAATGCATTATCCGGATTGTGATTGCCATTGCCAATTTGTTTTTAATATTTCTCTGTTCAAGATACAAATCATTTTAACCAAATCGTAGTATATTTTCTCCTGTTTGATGCCATCCTTATGATATAAGAAATCCATCTTGTTATTTTATATAGAGATATAGTTTCACAACTTGGGGTCTATTTGGCCGCATTTTGCGTTGGTATTGCTGTTCCGTGATAAGAATATTCCTTTATAATCGTACTGGCTACCATTTTCGCACATTTACTACATCACCATCCGCCTTTATAAAAATCTCATTCCGATTTGTGGTATTTGTTGATTTACCTACGGGTGGCGTGACCTGTCCGATAGTTGTGGTTTATCGTTGTTTTTCGATTCTTCGGTTCTCGTAATTCATCATTTCTTTCGCTTGCCTCTAGTTGACGTTTACTATTTATTCGCTTAGCTGTTTGCTTTATCAGGTTCTCTCGCTTCCTGGGAGCTGTTCTGTTAGCGTTTTAATCTCATCTGAGCTGTTGATGGTCTCTTTCTTATCTCTCTGGCTTCTTATAAACTTCTTCTAGTTGTATTACATATCTCTGTTCGCTTTTTTTTCTGCTGTCTGCTCATTGTCTGCTTCGGTTTTCCAATAATCTTTCCAGGATTACGCGGAGTCTTTGACTTCGGCTAATTCTCGTCTTAATCGTTCATTTTCTCTCTTTTGATCTTGTTTTTCCTCCCATGCTGGATGTTAGGTTTTCGTTTTATTATATTGATAGCCGTTTTACTGTATTTAACTGTTGATGTATCCGGGGCGATTTCTGATTTTGCTCCTCCACTAATTTTGCCTTCCTTTTTCGTTTCGGCTCTCCACCTTTTGCTCTATAATACTCCAGTGCTGGTCTTGCTCGATGGTTCTACTGTTGAATTGGGCTTGGTACGTATTCTCCGGTCTTCTAGATTTCTTCGGATATTCTATTTATCAAATTCATGCTAATATACATCGATTACAAAATTTTTTGTTTTTACGTTTTTTTATTTTTATTATCTTTTTACACTTTTTACATTTCTCTTTTAGGTTTTACACTATTCGTTTCGTCCGTCTCCCGATCCTTCATCGGGTTCGCGGGTACTTGGTTTATATTTTCAGTTGGTATTAATGGCATGAGCAGAGGTGGTCGGCCCTGCAAAGGTATTTATTTCGCACGTTAAAGCGTTTGATATTTGTATCTCTTCGTTCTAGAGATAGCAAGATATTCCGATATTTTCTGTCTAATTCTCTCTACTTTGTATTTCTAATCGGTGCGTTTTTCAACGTTTTCTTTTTAACTTTTCGATCTCTGTCCTACAAGTTCTGTTCATTTCCCTCATATCCGTTTGCTTTATTGCTTTTATCTCTGCTTCATGTTCTTTCAACTGCTCGTTGGACTTCATGTTGGTTGTCTCAATGTAATTTCTTTAAATACTGCAACCCTCGGAATTGTCCATTCACCTCCTGTGAGTTGTTATCCTTTCGTTTAATTGTTGGATTTGTCGTCTTTCAATCAGTGTCATTTAAGTTCTGTCTCTTTGAATTTAATTGTATCAATCCATTTCTGTGGGCCTTTTGGTTTTTCCCTGAGAACCTGTCTATTGTTATTTTCTGATTCGTTTCTCGTTGAATTCTAATGTTTGTATTTGTTACTTGTATAATCGTCAGAGTGTATTGTTTCTGCCTTCAATCTGCTTCCCATAGCTCCATTTCGTATTCAGCAATTTCTTGGTAATCGTCTTATCTTTTTTGGGTTCCTGCCTGATACTGGTCCTTCCATTCCTGCCGTTCTTAGTTTGATCCAACTTTCTTTCTTTTCCGTTCTTTATTCGTCATGTATTTTCTTTGTCGGTGAGGAGCTTCGTCTACTGCTCGATCTGCATCTCTACCTCTGGTTTTGTTTGCCCAACCGTACTATTTCGTGATCTTCTGTTTTTGTATATTGTTCCCATTTATTGTATTCTCGATTTCGACAATTATACTTGTTCTTTCCACCTTTCTCGCTTTCCCGCCGTGTGGTCACATATTCCTGTCATTCGTCTCTGGCTCTCTAATTTGCTTTGATGTTTGGGCCTTGATTCTCAGCTTGTTGACTTCCTTTTTCGATCTTCCATTTAGCTTTGTATGCTCTGGTTCTATCTTCCTCTTCGGCTATTTGCCTCGGTATTAATGTCATAGGCGCGTGTTCCAGTCTTCTTGCCTACGACTCCTTCTCTCACGTACCACTTCGTTTTCCAGTGCAGTGCTTGCCGTTTTGACCCATTCTTATGGCTTGTTCATATGGGTTCTCTTTGTTCTCTATTCGGTTTGTGTGCTAATCTTGCCCAATTTCCTCCTGCATTTGCTGATTGATCTTTATCGTTCTTCCTCTCCTTCTCTCGTATCTTGGCTTCTTTGTTTATCACTTCTCGCAATTTTTCGATTTCGCTTTGTTGATCCTGCTTCTCTTGCTCTAACATTCTGTTGATCTCCTTTTCTTTCGTATGATTCTGGTTTGGTTCGTGCATCGATCTTTTACTAGTTCTCTTTCTCTCCTTGATTCATGGTTTCATTATTTCCTTCAGATATTCATTGTTTGTTTTTCCAATTTTTTCCTTATCATCTTTATCTTTAAGTATCTCTAGTAGTTTCCTTCTACTGTGTTAATATTCTCTTTAAAATCTCATCGACTTGTTTGCCATTCCTCTTTATCCTCTTTTAGTTGTTTGGCATTTGGTTTTCGTTTCTTGACTCTATTGTCCTGCTGTTACGTTTTCTCTATCTTTGTTTATCGTCTCGTTTTGGTTCATTTAATTCTGAAATATTAATAATGATTATTTTCTCTTTTCGTATCTCAAAATTTTTATCATAATTTAACGATATTCCGTATTTTTGTGGTTTTTGAGTTTTTATTATTTTTGTTTTACGTTATCTTTATTTACACTTTTACCACATTATGTTTTCGGTTTTCTATCTACTATCAGCGAACGGAATCCCTTAGGATTCGCCCGTTTTGATCGGCTTTTCTACATACTGGCATATATCAACTTTTTATCCCGCACGCTTCACATGTGACATATGCCACAAGGCATATAAATTATTCTACATGTTTTTGCCAACATGATTACACATGATACTGCTCCAAAATAGCTTTTTTATTGATTGGTCACAGATTCTCTTTTAGGTCTTCTCTTGATATCGCTTGGATTGCTCGGGATTATTGCTTGTGCGAGTCGTAACATTCTAAATCCTCCATTAGCTAACCTTTCCTGGTTATTTTTCCTCATTTTTTGAGTATCCACTCCTGATAATAGCATTATGTTCTCGTTTTGGTCGATCATAAGATATCTTCATTTGCTGGTGGTAATTATTATTTACGATATTCTTTGATCTTTTTCTTGTCTTACATTACATTTTCCTTTATGTTTTAGCTTTGACAGTCTGATCTGGTATTGGTGTTGATTTTTACATCCTTCGCACATATTCCTCGCTGTTTGGCAATATCCTAGACTCGCAAATTCTGCTGCTCTGGATTTCTTTGAAAGTTTTAATTCTCTTTCGAATGTTCTATTTATAGTTCTTTTTATCCCATATTTAATTCTGCTGGGATCTTCGAAACTCTTTTTATCGTATCTTTTTTTCACCTCCCTTTTCCATCGCTGTCTAAATTCTGATTGTCAGTCTTTCTGTCTGTTCATCGCTTGGTTTCTATACATCGATATTAATTCTAAATGGGCAGGTGAAATTCCTCAGGTGTTCTCGTTTAGCATGTCTCTCCTTTCCATTTTGCGAGTTTTCCTTTGCCTAGATGCATGGTTACTTCGTCTTGGTAGTTTGCGTGTTCCCGTAAAATAGAGTCCTTGTGCGGCATTTCTTGACTTTGCAGTTCGTTCGGTAAACTTTATTATCTTTAAAGTTAGATATCTCCCTGTTCCTCTTTTCTCAGTTCCTGTTCTTTCATCCTCCTTGTGATATATCGCTTTTATGATTTGCGTTGGCCGTTCTTGTTCGTCGTATTCTTTATAGTATATATTGTGCTGCAAGTGTATTAACTTTCTTTCCTCTTCTTGGTTCCATAGTCTCTCCATATCGAATTGGTCCTTCTCTCATCTGTATCATTATCTCTCGCTGATCCGCTGCCCATCTAAATATTGTCATTATTTTTTGAATTTTTGTTTTTCTGATTTTTCTGGTTATTTGTAATTTTTTGATTTATTATTATTTTATTATTTTTATTTACATTTATTTAACTTTTCTTTCTCTCTAACAACGTCTTAGTCCGGCCTCTCTACTTTCTATATTTTATATACAGATTATCTTCTCGCAAGAATCCTCTCCTCTCAATCGTTGTTGTGGATAGAAACGTGGTTTCCAATTGCTGTATTCCAGTCGGTTGTTGGTCTTCCCATTTGTGGTTCATTTCCTGTTCTGATTGGTTACGATAGTCCTCTTGCGCTTTCATTTTAATATCATATTTTGCTTAAAAGGCCATGTATAGCTCGTCGTAATCTCCTTTCCTACTCTGATGAAGGACACTGATGTGGGTGCCGTTGCATTCATCTCCATTGGATATTAATCTAATTGCCCAATTTGTATCCATTTTCCCCAAACTGTATATTGGTGGACTATCTTTCTTTTGTTCCATCTTTTGCTCTCTGGGTTTTGCGAATTCGGTATTTCCATATAATGTGCCTGTAGGATGTTTTTTCTGGTTATAGAATTGTTGGTTTTCTAGTTCCTTTATGATGTTGGTCATCTGTTGCATTTTCTTTTCCATTTCGACCATTTTCTTGAGTGTGTCTCCTTGGCTTCTCTCGAAATTCTTTCTGGACTCTAATATTTCTCTTATTACTGCTTCTTTGTTGCATTTCTCGTTTCGTAGGCTTTTATTACCTCCCAATGACCAACATTCCTATCGTTCATTCATAATTTCGGTATGCTCGATTGTATTTTCTATATGTGTGTTTTTGCTATTTCCGCATTGGTAGTTGCGTTTGGCAATTGAATAATTCTAACGGGATTTGACTGGTTTGCCGCTACATTCGCTCCAATGTTCCTTTAATTTGACTTTATCTTTCTTTCGCAGTTGTTTGCGCATATTCCTTCATAGAGATCACATTTCGTTCCTCTTTTGGATTCGATGTTCATGTTCTTTTTTGTTCCATTCGTCAATGACTCCAACAGGATTCGCATTTTTCTCTCTCTTGATGCATACTTTTGATGGTTTTTATCGTCTTTTGTGATGGTTTGACATTTTTCGCATAATATTCGTTATATTCGCCATTCATTTGTGTGACTTTTCCGCTTCCTTCATAAGTCCTTTCCATTCACTTCTTTTATCGGCATTGAACTAGTAGATTGTTGATTTCTTTGTTGGTGGCTTTATCCATTGTTGTAGGTCTTCATCTCTTTCAATCGTCTACGTCGATCCAGGACATTTTATTGTTTTTGTTTCTATCACTTCTATCGTACAATCTGTACATATCCTGCATCCGCATTTCGTCTGTCTCGCTCCAATCAGTAATTCTTTACATTTACAACACTTTAGTCTTTCCTTGATATCGTTCACCATTCTAATCTTATTTTTCATTATTCGTCTCGTAGTTTCGGATGGGTTCTCGCTTCCTTAATTCCCTCGATGATTGTCTGCATATTCTACAAAAAATTTTCTGATTATTGACGTTGCTTTACTTCTATCGCTTATTTATACATATTTACACGGATGCTGCTTATTTTTATCTACTGTTTGAATCCGGTTCTGGGTGAATTCTGGCTTGATCTATCCATTCCACCCAAACTTGTTGGATCTACGTGCTGTGGTTGTTACGTAGTGTCTAATTTCGTCAGCTTGCCATCTAACTTGATCTGCTAATTTGTCATTCATCTTTGTAATTGCAGATATTGTTCCTGTTGCTCTTCTAGTCTTATGGGTTGTTGTAGCCCTCTGTTCACAAAACTTTTCTGTTTTAAAATTTACTTAAAAGGATTGTATTTGTCCACTGCGTTTGCGCATTGTTTGTTATTAGTGTCATTAATTCGCATTGTCGTCTCCACGTTGCCTCGATTCCTTGATCTTGGTATATTCCTTGATTTAATCTACAATCTCTATAGGTACCCCATTCGGCAGCGCTGGTTGTTGTATTGCTTCTGTGAATGGTGGTACTTTCACTTGATTTGGTGATTTACGTTATCGGATTCATCTTTGTTATAAACACATTCATTAATTCATCGGCATTCTCTCGGTTTGATTATTGTCTCTAACGCATTTTGTACGATATTTACATATAGACATACATATTATTACTACTAATATACTACATAATATTTTACACTATATACAGTCTCTTTTCGTTTACACCATTCCTGTCTCCGGGACTCTATTTACGTAACGTTCGATATATCCCCGTATTTCTCATTCATTATCTGTATACATCAGATTCGTCTGGACCCATGTTAGTGCTTCGATATGGGCGTTTTTTAACCATAGTCCGCTTGTGCTAGAGTTTCCTATGATTTCATATTCTTCGGTTCTTTCTGCATCGTATTGTCCTAATTCGATATCGTAATTGAATTTTTCTACCGCTGGCCATATCTTTTTCTTCGCTGGCTTCTTTTGCATTTGGTAGTTCTTGCTAGTTGAATTATTATCAGCATTACTACGCTACTTACTATTGCTGTTGTTATCCAGATCATATTAATCATATGTTTTATTATGCTGCAGGTTGTATTTTCTCTCTGCATTGGTTCTGTATCCATTATTCCTTCTTTGTTGTACATTTGAGTACTTTTCTGGAGTTGTAATGCTTCGTGGAATTGAAGGGTGGCTGTCTCCATAATCATTCCTTTTTCCATGTTTCTTTTTTCCTTTCCAGTGGTTTTTTATAGGTTTGATCTGTCGCATTTGACTCGAGTGGTTTCCTTTCATCGTTCTCACATGCTCTGTGAGTTCTCTTTTGGAGTTTATTACATTTCCCAGTTTTCTTTTGTTGGGAATTCGATACTTTTGATTTTTATTATTTTTTGCTTGTTTCACATTGGATTCTTATTACGGTTAGTTCTTTTAGGTTCGTATACGCAGATTTTTGTGATAGGTTTTTCACCTGTATTCTCAATTACTATTTTTCTTGTTTCTGCATTTAACTCTTATGTTATTAATTACTGCTTTGTTTTCTCTGATCTGTTTGTTTGATACGGTGTTCTCTTGTTTCTTTTTCCGGACGTGTTGTCGTAATGATTCTAGTAACTTTTTGGTTATTGATTCCAGTAATCATCTCTTCCTTTCTGAACGTATGTACTAATACTTTCACGTTTTCTTGTTGGATACTTATTTTTTGGTTTTTGATATCTTCATTTGCTTTGACCAATTTGATTACTTTCATTTTCGTTCCGTTCTTTTTAGTTTCGAATACACAGACTTTTGTGAATGGGTTCTTTCCCATTATTTTTCAACTATTATCTCTTCTCCACTCTTTAGATCTGATCTACTTTATCGTATTTCTTTTATTTTCTCGTGTCGACTGTTGATAAGGTTCTTCTTTTGATGTGTTTGTGAATTTTTCTCCCAGAAGGATTTTTGGCTAGTGTGCACCGTATTATTATATCTTGTTGGCACATATGATATATTCCGCATTTCTTCTAGGCCTATCCCATTCAATTTCTTTCCTGCTTTCAATTCATTTTCCACCGATCATATTTTTTTGTATACATACTTGATTCATGGTTTCTTTATTCCTTGTTTATTATTCGCAATTTCCTATCCCTGGCTTACTTGGATTTTTACGTTTTCTATCTTCTGTAGCAATCTCTAACTACATCTTTGGTGGCTTTGGCATGATGGATAGAGTTTTCGGAATCAGTATTCTATCTTTCCTGGTTTCCTATGGAATCAAATTGACAACTTTATGTTGTATCATAGTCAGTTGTAAGCATATTCCTTTGTTGCGCATTCCTTTCTCATTTATTGTTCGTATTCTGAACGATTTATTCCTTTGTGATGTTTCGCAGTTCCGTTAACTTGATGACGTGATTAATTTCATTATTTTGTAGCAGGGTCGATAGGTTTTGATTTTTCCTTTGTTTAGTAACGTCTCCCTGCTGTTTCGTTTTCCCTCGTTATTGCTGTTGTTAGTTCTCGACGTTCCTCGTTGGGGTGATTCCTTTTTCTCTTGTTGTGCGTATTTATTTTATCGTCTCTGCATTTATGCATCGTCTTGGCTTTTGCTGTTGTCACTTCTCTTTTTCCATATTACCTCCATCGGGTTTCCTTTAAAATGTCGTCCTCGACATTTATATTTCAATTATTCCTCGAATATTACTTTATTATTCTCGCTTATATCGTCCATCTCTTTTATCTTGTTTTGCTCGCTTGGATCTATTTGCTTTCGATGCCATTCTATGTATTATCATTAATAGTTGTTCCTTTCTATCTCCGATTCGTACTGCTTCTTTTTGGATGATTGGTGAATTTCAGTCCTTCCCACTTCACATTGCTTTTTTGTCTTTGGAAATGGGTAGTGAGCATATATTGTTTCTTAATAGCACGTTGTTTCTTACCATATAATTTACGTGAAATACTTTTAAGTGGTGAACTTATCGTAGTGACCATTTCATTCAGGTGGCTGCTGCTTCGTTTGTTTGGCGTCGATAGCTTCCCAAATGTTTGGATTGTTTACCATCATTTCTCTCTCCAATTGTCGCATTTGGTTATAACATCTATATGCACTTGTTGTGTCTCGATTTCATGATTAGTGTGAGTACTATTTTCTCCATTATCTCTCTCTCTTGAACGTTGATCCTGTTTTTTTATAGTTTCTCTCAGAACTGTGTGAAGCATCTGCTGCGGACTGCGAACATTAATGGTGTTGTCCTTCTTCGTTTCGGTATATTTGATGGCGTGTCCGCCATTTTGAATATAAGTGTAAGTTGGATTATATCCATTATCTTGGAGTGTTTCTTGTTGTACTGAATTATGTTAAAGGTACGTTTCCTTCTATCTGCCATAGTGAAGATCATGGGTATATCTCTTAATACGGTCCTTTTCTGGTGGACTTCTAGCTCCTTTTAGCGTAATCCATTGCGATTTTTCCCGCTTGTTATTTATTCTCATCCATTCCTTTCCTTTCGACCCATTTGGCATTATTTCTCTGATAGCTCTTCACTATTATATCCATCTTGTCTACATTGTCTGGGGTTCGCATTTTAGAGTTATTTTGTTTCATCGGTTTAGCGTTCCTCTACGGTTATTATTTCGATGTTGCTTCTATTTTAACGTACTCTATCGCTAGTCCGTTTATACTCAGTATGTCTGAGTTGTGATCTGGTTTGCATACCTCGATTTTCTTGGTTTCTCTTGTTATTGTTCTCGCGTTTAAATATCGCTTTACATCTGCTCACGTTCACGTAGGTAGGTCTAGTGAGTGGGTTTATGGACCATTTAACTCGAGCATTGTTTCGTTTACGTAATAATCTCCGTAAGGTCCTTTACCACATCTTTTGTAATTTTCTGGCTACTCCTGGGGATAATTCTGGGTCGCAATTATTACCCCAGTCGGTGGTTGAAAATTTGCCACGTACGTCTCGCTTTTTTGTCAATTCTTTATGCCCTTCTTGGTTAAAGATCTAATATCCATTACTGCCTGTTTCCAGTTTCTCTTGCATTCGCTCTTTTGATCCCGTTATAATCATCAATTTACATTTATACTGTGATATTGGGTTGATATTTCTAGTCCTATTGGCATTTAACATTCTCTGCCGTTACATTATTTGGAATGGACTTCATTTGTTGCTGAGATGTATTGACATTCTATAAGAACCATAAGGCATTAGAATTTATTTATCTTCCAATCTTTTTTGGTGATCTGCTTACATAATTCGACATATTTCTATTTATATGGCCGTTAAATCGTTCGTTACCATGTTTGCGGATGGTACGGTGATGTTCTCAAAACCTTCGCAATTCTGAAGTTAATTTGTAACTTCCTCTATTATTGTTGCTCATTAAAAGTTGGTTCTTGATCAGTTAGGATCTGTTGGTGTTCCGTATCTACAGCATATTTTCTCTACTAGGATTCTCGCTATTTTCTGGCTTTTTGATTTGTATTGCGAATGCTTCGGGAATTTGATAAATAATCTGTCACTACTATATATAGATTTCCATCGTTGGTTTCGGGTAATGTCCTACTACATCATTGCGTATCATTGTCATGGGTTCTGGTGGATGGCATTGGCTTAATGGTGCTTTTCAATTTACTTCCTGTCTTTTTCTGAGTGCACTATTAGGCAATTCTTTATCCATCCTTTAACGTCCTTCCTTATATTTTGGCGAATTAATTTTTTGACGCAGTCTTGCTTCCGTCTTTTTTTGCTGACATGTGTTCCTCCAAGTTTTCCATCGTGACTATTTGCATCAGATACCTCTTTTCGTTCTGCTTTCTGGTAGAACAACTGAGTCGTTTTTCGCCATCCATTATAGTAACATCCCTTTTCTGGTATATCGATGTCTGTGTTTTCCATATGCTCTTTTAATTTACTGTTGTTGTCGGAAGATTTTCATATCGTTTCGTTTTCTATGAATTTAATTATTGTTAGCTCTTCGGTCTTCTTTCTGCTCATTTCTCAGTTTGTAAAAATCGATATTCTTCTGCCGTCGATCATGCATATTCGCCTCACATCTGGTCCATTAGTTCCCAATACAAATCTTGACATACAGTCTGGTTAGCGGTTACGCTTTTCCTGATTTGAACTTTATATTCCGGTGACGTATTTCTTAGCAACTGCATTGCCCATCTCATTAATCTACTAGAGGCTTCTTTATGTGGCCTAGGCCATAACAATGGTTGATGATCTGTGTGTATATATCTGTGACCCATAATAAATATTTGAAATGTGTAATAGCTTGGTTATTGCTAACGCCTCATCTTTCGTTCACAGAATAATTCTTTTCATGTTCTTGAATGTCGACTATATATCAATAACTCGCTCTCTTTTCTCGTCATCCATTGTCCTAAGACTGCTCAGATGCATATCCACTTGCGTCTGTTAGTATAGCTAACAAAAACGGTTCTTAAATGGTGTCGAGTAATTGGTGCTGATATTAGTTTATCTGCTGAGTGTTCAGAAGGTGTTGTTGTTCCTCTTCCTATAAACGGGGTATCTTTTTTGGTTACTTCTTGTATGGTTTCGCATTTGTTGCAATAACTCTGATTGAATTTCGATAATATTCCGATTAAAGCCTAAGAATCTTGCACTTAGCGTGACTGTCTTTGGATGCAGGGCAAATTCTTTATCTTTTCTGAGTTTCTTGGATTGGTTCCTTTTGCCTTTTGTGATACAATATGTCCTAAGGAAGACTTTTTCCTTGCCCAATCGGATTTGAGGGTTTCAATTTAACCTTCATTGTCTCAGTTCGAACGAATCCATTTACGGATATCTTTTAAATGTTGCTCGAAGGTGCTAGAATAAAAAAATATGAATAGTTCATCATATATACAATACATTGTTTAATGCCGTGAGTTACAAAATTCATACATTCTGGAATGAAATTCTGGTGCGTTGTTAGTCCAAAAGGTTTTCTTGATTGGTTATAAATCTTTTCCGATAGTAAAGCATTTTTCTTGTCCTCTTCTTTGACTTTTATTGCATAAACCACTTTTAAATTAGCGATGTTTTAATAAGCTGCTCCGTTGCAAAATTGAACATTATTTTATATCCATAGGTAAGGGTATGTATCACCGTTTGTTATGCGTTGAATGTCGTCGGTAGTCTTACAGAACAGTGAATGTTCCGTTTTTTCTTTACCATGACCACTGGGAATTGCCACGGCGAGCAATTGGTTCGATTACTCCTGGTCTACATCTTTTGAACTTCTTTTCTGCTTCTGATTTTTGAGCTTCTGCCAATCGTATATGCCGTAGTGTTATTGGGGTATCATCTGTTAGTGGTATCGTGCTTGTTGCGTTACGTCGCTGTACGAGATCTAAGTCGGATGCTGCAATATATCTTAAATTCAATTAGCAGTTTTTTGTAGTTGTTCTTTCTCGTTATTCGTTTAGCTAGCTGACTGTCGATTGTCCATAGTTTCCTCAGTTTCCTGCAGTTTTGTGTTGGGAAGTTCATGGTCCATCATATGGTGTTGTTAGCTTTCCCAGTCTTTCGTTTGTCGTAAATGACTTTATCTTCATTCATCGAAATTTGTAATGTTGATCGGAATTTCACTTGTTATCGTAGCGTTATACTATCTTCTCTGGCTAATGGCAATTCTTTCTTTTTCTCGAACTTTCTGACTTGGGTTCGAAAATATTTCTCCCTAGTATAGTTCCTCGTTTACTTTTACATAGCAAATCTTTTGTCGTGCGCGGCACTACTATTTTCTCTGAGATCTCCTCTGATTTCAACATACCGATATTCGTCCAGGTTTTATCTCTCAGCTCCATTGATACCTAGATCTTTATTCTCCTTTAGTAATTCTGCATGGAGATTGTTCCATTATACCAGTCTTGCGCTCGTTTTCCTGATAACTTGCTAATACGTATTGTTTTTCTACATTTTTAATATTCTATATCGACCAGATTTTTTCCGAATTGACTGCTAACCGATTCTTTGCTGCAGTTTACGTCCATGTTAGCTTCTTCTATACATGCCATAGTCTTCCTGGTATTTTATCATTTTTATTGCATGAGATGTTTGCTATATTCAATTCATTGCTTTATTTTCTACCCCATTTATTTTCTATAGGTACGTTAATGTTGTCCAGCTAATGTTTGTAACATAGCTATAGTTCGAGTTTCTTGGATCTGATCCACCACTTCTTGATCTTTGGCTGGTTCTTGGCCTAAGTCTGCCAATTTGGTTCTATGTATGGATTAATATTTCGTAATGTTGTGATCTTGGTTATGGTATGTGTTTCTTCTTATGGCATGTTTCTCTCCAACGATGATGTGCTTTCTTTAACATTCATATACTGGTTGGTGTATGATTATTGATCCACTACTATGTCTGTCTTTCGATTTTCCATGTTTGAGTTGCTCTGAGTTAGCATCTGCGTTCTCCTTGGTTTTCGCCATTGTCGCTGTTATCGCTGCTGTATCCTTGAGTTCATCCATCGTCTCCAGTTACTCGTTTTCTGTCGCTTATTCTGGTTTTTCGGCTTTCTAAATTCTCTATTGCTTTGATTTCGTTCGACTTCTTCATCAGTACCGTTCTTTTCGTTAGGATTCCTACAATCTCTTTATCTTGTGAATATCTTTTGAGTGTCCATGTATTACCATTGTTTTGCTAAAAACGGTAAGATCCAATTACATTTTCCAGTTGATTTTTCTCTCTTTTTGTAGATATCAAACATGCTAACATTTGTGTTATGATTAATCTTACGATTGAATGATAAGGATTATCCCTAAAATTCCTGCCATCATTTGTCCGAAGATTAAGAATCTTCCCCACATGGCTTTCATCATATTTGCTGTAGCGTGTTGAAAATGTCTGGCGATAGTAACAATTCGTAGTTGGGTTTCTCTCCATAGTTGTTACCTCCCGTTATCGTTACAATATTAGATAGTATGCTTGCCTTTGTGCTGGGAATAATAAATGTTCTCTGGCTCGTTCCAGATCTTTCGTTTGGTATATTCCACTCTGTGATATATCAACTGGTTTGAATTCTGCTTCGCTAGCCAATTCTGTTAGTCCAAATATTTTTGGTGGTGCCTACTTACTCGGGTGAACTGTAACCACTTCATCTCTTATTTCGATATGGTCCAGTATACTTACTACAACTGAACATGTTGGGTACAAATTTCTCTGGGTTTATCATCCTTGTTACTGGTTGAGCGAATCTGATTTTTCCTTTATGCATTATCTCTAATTCGTTTATGCATTTATCTCTCGAATTGTTTGAATCTCGGTAGGTTCGCAATTGTCTTTTCGACATTTATACGTGTACATAACTTCTCCAACGATTCTTCAAAATATCCCCTTGGAGTGGTAATAATGGAATTGCATTATCGGATTTGTGATTGCCATGCCATTTTGTTTTAATATTTCTCTGTTCAATACAATCTTTTTTAACCCAAATCGTAGTATATTTTCTCTGTTGATGCCAATCCTTATGATATAAGGAAATCCAATCTTGTTATATATAGAGATATAGTTCACATTTTGGGTCTATTGCGCTTTGCGTTTGTTATTGCTGTTCGTGATAAGATATTCCTTTATATTCGTACTGGCTACCATTTTCGTCACATTACTCACCATCCGTCCTTTTATAATCTCATTCCGATTTGTGGTTTTGTTGATATTATACCGTTGGCGTGGGGACCTTTCTGATTCCGATAGTTGTGGTTATCTTGTTTTCGATTCTTCCGGTTCTCCGTATTCATCTAAGGTGCGTTTTTTGCGTGTTAGTTTCGGTTTCTCTGTGCACTTGTCCTTGCCACTTTCATCAATATTGCACTTTTCCAATAGAGTGAGTCTACAAGTTCCTGGTGTCGGCGTGATCTCACGATCGTTGACAGTCCCGTATTGCATATCTATCTGTTGTAGACATTGAGGGTACTTTTTCATTGCTTGTGTTGTCATGGATCGATATCCTTGGTATTTCTCCAACTTACTTTGATTACTTTCAATCACTACTATCCTTTGACTAATTGATTCAATAGGGTGTACTTCCTCCTTGGCATGTTCGTCTCAGCCGTTATTCTTTCCCGCCAGCGTATACTCGGGTAGTTTTTTATTTTCCTTCTTTCGGCTGCTACATTCACTCTTCACTTTTGAGATTACGTCCTGTCTGTGAATCCTTTTCACATTCGCTCCTCGTTTACTGATACTCTGTTTTCCGTTCCAGCTTCTATTATTGTGAGCTGTGAGTGATGTCACGCAATGAAATGCTTACTTTTCCTTGTTTACTGAACATTCCTTGATTTCCGTTTTTATAAAGTCTACCTCTTTGATATACATGTACGATACTGCTGTTGCCGTTGTCTGTAGTTTTACGGGGTGCAGCTTTGCACTCTTCCGTTTCTTAGCGAGTATTTATCACCAATCCTTTATGTTGTCACAATCATTATCAAACGGTTCTACCCTTCACGCACATCATCCATATGAGTATTGTAGTGATTATTCGTACTATTCATCCCTTTTCTAGCTGTTTTTGGATCGGCTTGCATTAATGGTTCGTCTCAATTCCGTTAATAACTCTTTTTTTAACTTCCGCTTGCATCATCTCGGTTTATCATCTTTACTTACCAAATTATAAAGGTTGCCATCCACCTTGAGTCAGGATGAATGGTTCGATTCTTTCTGATAATGTCTGTTATGCAATTCATATCCATTGGATGTATTCTGGAGTTCGCTTTCTGTTATATCACTATCGTATTATACATCAGGTAGGCCATTCCTACCCAAATATCTATTTGGATCGTCTGATCGTTTTGTTAAATTGATTATTATCAACTAATTCCTCTGGTCTTGGTTGTGGTTTCGTACTTTGTTGTCTATGATTTTTTATTATTAGGTTTTATTTGGCCTGCCCAAAGCTGTTTCGCTTCTGCTCCGATATTATTAGTTTTAAATTTCTCTTTATTTCTGGATTTGCTAATCCCAGATATCAGTTATTAGTCTGTTATCCACTTTGCTCCTTGTTCTGGCCTTACATCTTCCCTGTAACTGCTTCGTTACTTGGCTAAGCTTGTTTAATTTTGTTGTCAATTGATCCATCTGCATTTGTTCTTTAGTTTTCTTTTCTGGAGCTGGTTTACAATTTTTGTGTCCTTGGACTTTCTTTTCCATGCGACCTCCGGTTTCTTTTCGTTTGGGTTGTTCGTCTGTTGTTTCTTTGGATGTTGTAGCTCCTGTTTCATTTATCCAATTGTCCCATTCGTCTCCTGTCGAGCTTCGGCGTCTTCTCTCTTTCTTTTTATTTTCCTCTTCGGTATCTGGCTCTATAATTTCTACTGGCTGTCTTTGACCACATACTAGCTCGTCTGGTTCATCTGTTATCAGATCGTTTTCATCTTCTGTCATGAACAAATCTCTTGATTCCGGTATTCTCCTGGTTGTTTCTTCGTCCACAATATCATTTAGATCATTTAGTATCTCTTCATCTCCTGTTGTAATGACGATTACTTCATCTGCTGCAGGTGGAACTTCTGGTGTGTTTAGACTCTCTTGCCGTCCTATTGGCGTTTTCGTTCTGATTTCTCTTTTATTGAGTTCTCTACCCGCGATCTTTGCTACTGTTAATACATTTATTAATCCCAATTGCATTTGCGTAACTCCGATTTCGAGATCGTCGTCTAATGATCGTCCTTGGTATTGTAAATGAAATGGCGGTTCATACGGTATTCTCTTTTTCACTTCACTCACTTTGGCAGTGATATAAAATTCTCTTTCGATTGGTTCGAAATCTGGCGTCATAATTTTTAAAGTATACTTTTCTATTGCTTCGGCTGCCCATTCGGTGTGTTTCCATTTTCGGATAATTTCTCGGAATTGCTCTGGGTACCACGCATACATTCTCCGATACTCCTCTATTTCCTTTACTATATTTCGCAGATTCTCTACTCTGTTACAAGAATCGATTATCCATTTTGCTAAATCTGTTACAGTTCGTCTTTGATTCTTTGCTCCGGTTCTCAATATCGCTGCTAACTCTCTACATTTTTGCGTTTCCGTTAATCTTGTTAATCCTTCCTCCACAGGGTCGTCTATATCTGTGGGCAAGTATTTTGTTCCTGGTATTCGTTTCTCGAGTACACTGATTCGCGGTCTCGCTTGTTCTTGTTGGATTCGCGATTTCATTTCTCGTTCTGTTTCTACTTCGATCGTGATGTATATCGTATCATCTTTTACAAATTGCGGTGTTACATATTTTTTCAACAGAAATTGTGGTACTCCTCCCGCAACATTTTCAGTGGATTTTGGCTTTTGACTTATCATAGATCTTGGGTCTACTCCCAATTTTTCGCTGTGTCGCTCTTCCCATTTTCCGGGTTTGGCGATTGAAATCGTGACTTTTCGATTAAATGGCCACTCTAACTTGCCGTCATATATGCCTCTTGCTAATAGAAAATACACTGATAGATATTTTCCTTTTCCTACCCCATCTCCGTTTGGGTACACTCTCAATTTCATCCGGTATCCTCCGATTTCTGTATAGAATTGATGACTTGTAATACCGATGATTTTCTCTTCTTCAGCCGATTTTACTTTTTCAGCCCATCCACCTATCTTCCATGTGTATGGGGCTAGTCGAGCTCTATCGTTTATTTCCTCGTCTTCTTCTGGTTGCCATTCCATTTCGTTTACCATTTCCTCTGGTAAATTTTCATATGGCTCATCTTCATATAGTTCCAAGGTTGTTTCATTAGCTGCATCTTCTGGCGCTTCCCCTGGTATATATTTTCTCCATTTTGGTTCTGTTCTCTCCATTTTCCATTTCCACTCCTTTGTCTTTTCATCATACGCCTTTTTCCATGGTGTTGATCGGCATCTCGAGTCGTCTATCGGTTGTAATTTTTGTGCTTAATTTCGCATCTTGTCTCCATAGTTGGTAGATGGTTAGTATTTGATCCATCTTTCTTTTCATTTCCTCTTGAAATTCTTGGATCTGTTGTTCCCTTTTCGTTGTATTTTTTCTCTCTGGTTCATCCATGGCTATGATATTAATGGTTTGTCCGTCTTCCCATATACCTAATTCGTATATCGGGGTTCGTTCTCGCTGACTTATTTGTCGTTTGTGATACATTATTGCCACGTCTTCCACCATACCGTCGTCACTACTTTCGATTATTGGTTGGATAATTTCTCGATTTATCCGTCGGTATAATTCGTGCATTTGACAATCGGGATCTACTAGTATTTCTTTTATTTCATCATTTGGTAGCTTTATTTTTATCTTTATTGGTTCATCTCCTCTCATATCTCTTTGGTGCTCTCCATATTTGGCTATCAACTCATCTGTTCTCTCGTTGTCAAATCTCATAATGTCTGTGTCTCGTACAGCTTCTACGAACATTTTCATTGAGATCGGTCTAGTTAACGATAATCGATTAATATATTTTCTAGCCTGGTCTATTGCTTGTTCTGTCATTTTAATCTGATTTTGCCTCATTATCTTTTGTCTCTCTTTTTCTAATCCAGGTTTTATTTCTTTGATATACAATATTTGGATTTTCTGCCCATATTTCTGCTGTCGTTTCCTCGGTCTCATTTTTGTTTAACGTTACCACATTTATTCCTTTTGGCCATATTAGAGCATCCGCTAGGTGTATATCTCGCTTTATTTTTCTTCCTTGATAATATAAGGGTTTATTTTTGTAGCTGGGTCCTAGCTTTTTCACTACCCAATCATACAACTCGTTTGTGCTTTCGCCTCTAATTGCTATTATCTGTCTCGGTATTTCTGGAAAATCAATAATTACCTGATACTCTTCTCTATCATATTCTTTCAAGTTCTCTTGGTACTTTTTTATCATGTCTTTCCATGATGCCGTAAATGTACCATTATCCTGTTGATATCCTTTCGCAATTAATTTCATTATTCTGCTGTATGCGGTTGTATCTCTGAGGTTTAGGAACATTTGGTTTCGATCTACTTCTTCTACGATCTCGTTGATTTCTTTTAATATCTCGATTTCATCTTCTCCTGGCACGTTTGTTTCCATTTCCTCTAATTCGGATTTTGATTCATCTTTATATGGTTTATTTTCCTCGCATGATTGAAATATTTCTCCGCCCAGACTGCTTATCTCGCTTTCATCCTCATCTGTTTGATCGTCTGGTATTTGTCTCAACATATTGATATGTAGTTGTTCCTCCTCTTTCATTATCTTTGTTGGCCCTTTTGTTTGGAACCATATTTCTTTTATTCCATTCTCGATTTGAGCTTCACTCCACGTGGGCTTTTCTTTTCTGATTCTTGTTTCTATTTTTTGTAGCAGTATCCTCTGGATTCGATTTTTTGTTATTATTGGTTCTGATATCTTTTCTTTTCTTTGTGACGTTGATGCTTCTTGCTCATCTTTTTGTAGTTCTAGTTTTGGCTCCTCCAGCACTTTCTTTGCCAGCACTTCTATTCTTTGGTCTAGTGCTTGTTCTTGTTCTAGATGTTTTAACGCTCCGTCTATTTTTAATATTAGTGCCTTCTTTCTAAGTTCCGCTTTCTCTTGTTTCAGGCTTGCTTCTTTTTCTTTTAATTGGTCCTCCTCTTGTTCTAGAGCTTCCTCTTGCTTTATTTTCTCGAGTGTACTCTCTGTCTTTTGTGTCATAATTTCTTTTTCGAGTTCATTTATCTCGTACACTAATGTTTTCTCGTTTTGATCCTCCGTTATTATCCTCTCTGCTCGTTTAATCTCTTGAGTTTCCGGTTCATTCGGTTTCTCCGTTATCGTTTCTTTTAACTGTCGACGTCTTTGTTTTTCCTCCTCGGCAAATTCTTTGATGGCCTCTATTTTCTCCATCGTATTTAATTCAACTGTTTTCTCGTTATCGGTTATCATATTTCCTCCCCCTTCGTTCTCAACACACTGCTACGCAGTGTGAATTTCATCTGGGATCTCCATTCTCATCATATTAATTCTTTTCGGGGTTTGTTTTCGATTTTCCCATCTTTGCTGGATTTCCTGAGCTTCCTCTGTTTGTAGTCTTTGCCATTCAGCTTGTTGTTGCTCTTGATATTCTCTGGTTCTCAGCTCTTGAATCTCCTCATTGCTTCTCATTACGTTGATTCGTTGTTGTTGTATATTGGCGGGCATTTGTTGCATCATCTCTTTTAATTCCATGGGCATTCGTTGTAGTGTTTCTCGTAGCATGTCTATCTCTTGCATCACGTTAATTTGTGGGTTTCCCATAGAGTTGTTTAATCTTGACTGGTTTGGTTCTCTTCTTATGTTACATTGCCTTGCGAAGTGTCCTTGTTGTCCACAATTGTAACATGCTTTGTTATTAGGTTGCCTACATATTTTCTCAGTATGCCCTCGTCTACCACATTTTTGACAAGTGTAATTTCGGAAACAATTCTCTGACCGATGTCCTATTCTTTGGCATGTGGAGCATTTTTCATTTGTATTTGGATTGTTCCTGAAATTATTATTATAACTTACTTGGTTATTACCTCTATCCTCCGGATTTCTCGTTGTTGGTGGCTTGAACATCTGCTGTGCTCTTGGAATGAATTGATTCATAGCTGGGTTGGTATTGTTGTTTTGATTGTTAGCATTGACTGTTGATGTTGTTGGTTCCGTGGCCAGGACTGCCACTTGATATCCCAGTCCTAGATGGGCTTCACATCTGTTTGCGATTGCTACTGCTTTATCTAATGTTTCTGGTGCCAAGCATCCAAGGTTGGCTCGTATGTCTTCCCTCTTGATTCCTCTTATGAAGACGTCTACCATTTTATCTTCAGGTAAATCTGTTTCTCCGAAGGCTTCTTTACACAATTTCTTTAATTCGCATGCGTACACTGCATTTGATTCATCTCGTCTTTGTTTTCGGTGTAGGAAGTCCAATATCTTCCTATTCCCCTTTTTCTCTATCCCGAATATCTTTATTAAGAACTCTTTAATTTCTGTCCATGTTGTCAATTATGTTACATCTCTCGCTTCTTCCACAAATACATCTTGTGCGCTCCCTTTCAGATACAAAGGTAGTCGCTCTTTTACTTTTTGATCTGTCCAGTGACAGATATTTTTATACACTTCGAATTCCTTTATAAATGTATCCAATTTGTTGAGACTACCGTCAAACGGTTCTCCTCTAAACTTTTCTCTGAATTCTCCTATCATGACATTATTGTTATTCAACATTGTATTTGCATCCGGAATTGAAGAGTTTATTGAAGTCGTCATGTTTGGATTGTTGTCCAGATCTTCTTCGTTTACTGATTCTATCGTTGTCAACTGGTTTTCGATATTACGTAATTCGTTCTCTTCGCTGCTATTAAATTCAAAATCGGTCAATCCGCTATCTGTGCCGGTTCCGGTTGCAGTTGATACTTTAGTATTAACACTTCTACTGTTGCGAACTTTTTTCTTTTCTTCTGCTTTTAATAAACTCTTTTCTCTATTCTCTTGGCTTTTGCTTCTCGTGTGGTTGCTAATGCTATCAATGTTTACGGTTATTCGTCTGCTTGACTGGTTTCTCTTCTCTTGCTTTGGTTGCTTTGAAACTTCTGGTTGCTTATCTGCTTGTAACTACTCTGACGTTTATTCCAAAATCTTTTCTGCTCGTTTATTCAAATTCCTTTGTTATCACTTTGCTTTGTCGTTTGCTCTGAAATATTTTCTCCTTTACTTTGCTTTGCACTTGACTTGGATTGCTTTGCTTGACTATCGATTCCTAAAAATAAATAACACTCCAATATTCTATACTCTATACTAATTTCTCCTCCGTTTACCATACTATATATGTTATCATCCCCTGTTCGCATTTATCGTGGTGGTCTTCTTTATCTGACTCACCCCCCTCATTTTAAGTCCATTTTTAATTATCTATACCTCGTAATAATTATCTATTAATCTCGTATCAATTATCTATATAGTCTTATCAGTTATCTATATAGTCGTATCAATTATCTATATCGTAATATCAATAATCATCATACTCATACTTTCATTCATTCCATTAATTGTTTTTCCTATGTCCCCCAAAAAATTTATTTACTTAATCCTCAATCGCTGGCGCTCTATGCCCTCTATGATTTCCGTTGGCTCTTCGACCTTCGGCTTTTACTCTTTTACTGGTCGTCTGTGACCTTACTATCTATTCATAATCATATTTCATCTTTACTCATATCATATCTTATCTGACACTCTATGGCCTCTAGTATCTGATCATAATCATCTGGCCCTCTATTGCCTCTAGTACCTGATCATAATCATCCGGCCCTCCGTTGCCTTTAGTATCTGATCATAATCATCCGGTCCTCTATTGCCTCTAGTATCTGATCATAATCATCCGGCCCTCTATTGCCTCTAGTATCTGATCATAATCATCCGGCCCTCTATTGCCTCTAGTATCTGATCATAATCATCCGGCCCTCTATTGCCTCTAGTATCTGATCATAATCATCCGGCCCTCTATTTAATGTTTTCATCGGACTTGAGCTCAACAGTGACTTTTGGGTATGTTTGAGGCCTCACACTGACTCTCAAGCCATGGCGTCTTTTGGCCGCGCATTCTTCCGGTTACGCTTTACTCACCGCCATTCGGATATTGGGTACTCGGTGTGGGATCCGGGTTATTGTACCAAACTCCTCGCTGGGCAATAAAAAAACATTCCCTCGGTACTCGGTGTGGGATCCGGGTTGTGTACCTCGAAGAATATAAAAGTATGGAAATGCCTAGACGTTCAATCAAGTTCCAAAAGCGGTTTACTTGATTTCCCGAATATTGAAAAGAAAAGGAAGTGCTCAAAAGTGGGAGCGGAAAATAAACTATCAAATCTCTGCCCGCTCCTTCCATCAGATTTCTCGGCTCCGTTCAGCCGCTCTCATCTGGCTTTAGTAGGACATTTTGAGTATGAACCATTTACCGGTTAGTTCACATCTCACCTACCGTTTGGCCCCGATACTCGGTGTGGGATCCGGGTTATTGTATCGAGTTCCTCCCAGCGAAAAAAGAATCGTTCGATACTCGGTGTGTGATCCGGGTTTTTGTATCGAACGGCTCAGCGCCATCAGTCCCTTGGCTGATAACAACCTGAGCACGACAGTCCGTAGCTGTCCTCTGGTGCCTCACCACCAGCTAGGGAAAAAAGAAGTCATCTCTAGGTACCTTTAATCAAAACTATTAATTCTGTTCCGTGTACACTCTTTCTCTCACCCCTCGGTCTATCTCTTCACTCCCCCCTTCAAAAATTTGTGGTAATCGCATCAACAAGCTCCCCAAAAGAGGTGATCAATCTCTCGCCGGTTACTTGCTGACATACGCGACTTGGCCTACCAGTTCCTTTCTCAGTAGGGTTGATCAGGGTTTCCCTTGGGTGAGCGTACTATCATTAGATAGCTCGGGTTTAACCATTTTTCCTCGTCCTATCTCAATATAATATCAATAAATATAATATCAATAAAACAAAAAGAATTATACACTAGGAAAACTCGGTTGTCGAAATTTTTCCGTCCAATATTTTGTGTCTCTGTGCATGTGTTTTGATTATTTCCCTAATTCGGCTTTTATGTTTTCGGTCTATTACCTTTGTTTCTCGTTGTCAGGTGGTTTTATTATTTATAAACATTGCATATTTCTTTTATATTCGTCTTATCATCTAATAATAATTCAAGTAATGCATAATACACATTTATTTCATTTCATCATAACAATTCATGGAAAGTAAACCGTTAGTCTTTCCTTTATCTTTCGCTGGCATAACATACAGTGCGACTCTTGTGCGCATCCATGACAATAACTCAGGTGTCCGCAAGGTATCACCATTACTCGTGCTTCCTCTGTTTTGCACGCATAACACTCCACATAAGCCTTAGTTTGTTCTTTCATTGTTATTGCAATCTCGTCTTCAATGTTTTTGACTTTTTCCATTAACTTGTTCCAGCTTTTCCCAAATTTGGTTATCTCTAATCTCATAGATAGAATTTCATATATTCTTTCAGTTGTTACGTCTTTATCAATATCGATCAATTTTATTAATATGCAATGTTCATCGGAGTACAGGTTTGAAATCGTTGATATATCCTCTTTAGCTCGTTTAATTAACTTTTGTTTATTAATTAGTTCCTCAAGATTGTCATTTTCGATGTTTAGAATCCCTTTTAGTTTTTCTATAATTTTTGTTGGTTCCATCTAAAATTATCAAATTACCCTTTAAATTTATCTAAGTACTAATTAACTAAATTCATTCACCTCTTTAATATATTTTGATTCATTTTATATACTACTATTTACTCATTACCTGTTGTGCTTTATTCTATTACCGTTGGCTTCCTCTATTTTGTTCCGTTGCTTTCTCTTGTTTATCATTACTCCCCTTACTTACCCCATCTCATTTTATCCCGAATTTTGCCCTTTTAATTACTTATGCGTCTTGTCATTGTTGTTGGTGTCTTACAAGGGTGTCATGTCGTCAAGTATTGATGGATGTTGAGTGTCTTGGCGTCTTAATTTGTAGTCGGGTTGCTCGTTTTTCAACAGTTGTTCTCTGGGTTTTTGTTTCATGGCTTTCTCATCTCTCTGGGGTTTGCAACATATCATCTCAACCTCTCTGTTTAAACTTTAAACATTTGCTTATATTTCCTTGGGTTCTTTGTAAAAACAGTCCTTTATGAGCCCCCCAAATTTGTACCTAACAGTCAGGTTGATCGTTTTTTATTGCTGTTTCAATTTTCTCCGCGATCTTTACACTTTCTCATCGATCTTTACAATCGCTCTTTACAATTTTAAGTTCCTCCCGACATTTTCAATTTAAACCTTAAACATATGTCTATATTTCCTTTGGTTTTTCGCAAAAACAATCATTCCATCCCGGCTGAGGGTGTACTGACATAATTCTCTGTTGTTTCTTAACTTGATGGTTTTGGTCTTTCCAAATAATAAAGCTTTAATCCCGGCTGAGCCCCCAAATTTGTATGGTGGGTTACAGGGTCTCAAATCTTGCTTACCTTCCTGGCGACCCTAGTAACGCCATACAAAATGATACTGACCCACTTGGCACCCGTTGCTAAGCAACGTTGGTAATGTGTTCAAGTGGTGGATTGCCCGCAAAAATTGAGTACCATTGGCTAGTACTATAGTTGCTCGGACAACCCTCGGGTTCACGAGCTGTCGATAGAAGACCTATGCTCGCTTTGCTCTGTCCCTCGTAATTATTCACGATCAGTGCTTAATTGACTGTTGGCGGTGTTGGTATACGGTTATATTGGAATAATAATTCAACTACATTTAAGACTATTTTATTCGATTCAGACACATGTACAACCGTTATTACTGGACGTGTTGGAGTTGGGTTGCGCGACGTCGGGCACGCTCCTTACGTCCCGGTCGACGACTGCTGGGGGTGATGGGTTGTTCTGCTGACTTGGTAGCTGTCTGCGGCATTTGCGTTGGGGCGAAGATGAGCGGGTAAGTTACCGCTTCACCTTCCCGGCATACCGCTAGGGCGACTTCGAGTCCCCGAACCTGCGTACGCAGACTCCGATTGAGCTGGCGTTCTTCGGCCCAGCCCTTTTGAGCTGCGGTGAGTCGTTGATATAGGATCTTCGTCCGTTTAGGGTCTAAACAAGTCGCTTTGACCTGCTGTATCTCGCGAGTTAATTGCAGGACCTGACTAAGTAACTCTGCATTCGTCTGCCTCGCGCGGTCTAGTTCCATCTGTAGGATCCGTAGGGAGGACATTACTGAAATTAAATGGGTGGTTACACGTCAATTTATGATTGGTCTAAATGTTTTAATTTTTTTTTTTTTTTTTTTTTTTTTCAAACAAATCGAAAGTTCATTTTCAGTTATATGAGAAGAAAACACACGCAGTTCTAATTATAATTATTATCAAATCACTACATCAATTTGTCCGTTAGTTCAATCGTCCGGGCAGTACCGCTCTAGGCTTCTTTTGAGAGCTTCCACCGTGTAGGGTCGCCTAGTGTCTCGAACCGGACGAGGTGGATGGGCGACGGCGATCCGCCCGGCAAGGATGTCATCCAGCACGTTTGCAAGGTACATCCTTGCCTTGACTACCTGCAAGTCCACCCGCTCCTGCACCCGTTCCCACTGGGTGAGGAGGTCCTGCGCGTTAGAAAATATCTCGGCAGCTGGGTACTGCTGTCTATTGAGTCCCTCAGGGTCGTTATTTAGATCCGGTGCCCTCCGAGTGGCAGGGTACGGCCATTGCCGACGAATTTTTCCGATTGTTCCTGTTCTCCTGGGTGACTCCTTCCTAGATGGCGTGTCGGTCGAGCTAGTGTCTGTCCATTCTAGAGACATGTTTGGCTGAAAGCAATGTATTATGATCAATCACTGGCGTATGATAAACGAAAGAATAAAGCGGACTATTTAAATGGTGCGCGCGATTTATTATCTGACTCGCTAATGGCTAAGTGATGGCTGTTGGGCTTTCATATTGTTTGATATTATGTTGTTGAGACGAGTAGAAACTTGCGTTCGGTCACGTACTGTCATTTGTCCATGTTGGACGGAACTTAACGTTAGATCTCGTCTATATTAGAATTGACGTTAACATTAGGGTTAGGAGTTACGGAGGGGTTTCCATTTATTTGTTAACATTTCGGGCCCTCAAAGTGTCTAAATTGGTCAACCTCGATTCGTGTCTCCTATTTAGATGGGCTTGACCCTGCACCTCTCTTAATTAACTTGCAATTATCTGGTACACTTGAAAACTGTTGTACACGTTTTATTTAATTTTTTCTCGATTTCGATCAAATAAAAATGTATGAAGTGTAATTAATTGGAATTTTGTAATACAGTTTGTAAGTTAACGAAATGAATCAGACAGAGAGAAATTTATGTTTTGTCAAAACCTCATGTTTCAAAATAAGTGAGCTATTCGATCAACTTTGGAATTTCACTAATTCACGTAATTCGATTCGCGTGCTTGTTTAAAATGACGGAGATGCACATCCGCCCCGAGATAGTCTACGTTTAGATTAGGTCTACTGTAGTTCCGATTTCACCGACCTGACTGATCTGGCGATAATTTATTCAGTCTATGTTTATTGGTCGCCGATAAACCGGCTATATTTTCGTTCGACAAATCTATTTTCAGTCTTATTGAATCAACGTGCTATCTTAAAATTTTCGATTGCGAAGCTCGGTCGGATTAACTAGGGTAAGTTATCGTTTTAATTGCTTCTTATACCTTTATCTGTTAGATTTTTAGTGTCACACACGCGCTCCTACTATGGATTTTGATGGACTATTTCCCGTATCGTTTGGATATTTTTATTTACCAGCGGTTGGAAGTTATTTCAGTCACGTCTATGTTGGTCGATCGTAAGACATATTTACGTTCTCCTAATTTATTGGTTGCAATAAAAAGATGTGTTCTTTCATTTTATCTGAGTATTGATGGACTTTCAAATGTCGTGAATCCCCGTGACTCAAATCGCTTAGTTAGTAATCACTAATTTCTTGTCGCGGACATATGATCGTTAACCAGCTGGCCTATGGGTTCCTTACTGTTAATTGATGATCCTAATCAGTAGATTATCGAATTTACTTATGATGGATTTTAATTCATAAATTGTTTCATCTAATGTTCACTCGATTTTTGGTCGTAAATTATTAACAATTTATAGACATTATAACTTTATTCCATTGGGTTTACTTGAATTAGGTTGATGGTTCGAATGATTTTTTCTCGTTTACTGCAGAAGATGGGAGGAAGTTAAGGGTAGTAACTATTAATTCCATTAAAATAAGCTTTAATAAATTTTTCTACGACATTAAATGGATTTACTCGTTGAAATTGGTTGCAACTAATATAACTACTAGGAATTCATTTTATTTCTGGCAATCAGCTTTACCTAGTTTTATTACTTTGCTTTACTCCTAGGAATAGATTTTTTTATCCGATTCGTTATCTCAGTAAAATCATCTGCCAAAATTGAACTATAACTTTAAATTATTACCAACAATTACTATTCGCTAATGCAACTTTCTCGTAAGTTTCACCTAATGAGTTGGCTTACCCTTCGTCTAAATAGTTTAAAGATTTACTTGCATTTTGGGTATCTCTCGCACTCAAGTTCATTTAAAAGGTTTACTATTATTATCACTAAGGTTGCTTAATCTCTTGGAATCATCGACCGTTATCGTAGTATTGAGTTTTATTTAATTCAGGGGTTTAAATTAATCATAAGTGGCATTCAATTCACTCTAAGGATTATTTCACGAGTTTTAGTTATATCAATGATTTTTATTTAAGTTATTACAATACCCTTTTCACATTCGATTTTATCTCGTTTACTTTAATCCTGAATCAAGGAGTTAGTTTAGATTGAACCGTGGGTCACTTAAATTTCCAATAATTATTTTGTTAAAATCTACTTTAATTAATAGAATATTTATTTTTAATGACGACAAAAAATCTGTTAACTTGATGGATAAATTCAATTTAAGGGACTCACTGAACTACTTATGATACTTATGTTTATTTTTGATGAACCAATATACTACCAGTTAAATCATTTTTTAAATATCAATTGAATTTATTTATACCAACGATTTCAGTTGATTTATCCCCGTACCCTTTCCCTTTAATAGATCTTAAGCGCCTTTGTGTTTATATTATATTTATTGAGTGCCCACTGGACTACTCAGTGTGATGATTTTAAGCCGTTTGTAAGATAACTTTAGGTCGATTTTACAGAATTGAGAAACGAGGAAGCCGCCAGAGACTTCTTCCTTATTTCTCGCTTCAGCTATAGGGGTAAATATTGACGTTACGACCGCTGCGTTGCGCACGCTGAGTCCTCACGGGTGCATATCATTGGCGATTTTCCACGCACTTACATGCATCTGCACTATGTTGATTTTACTAACTTGCGTGATGTGTCGGCTGTGGGCCGGAAAAATTTCGACATTTAAAATTTATAATTTATAAAGACATATAAATTAAGTTATACATATTAATAAAATTTATTAATTATAAAACAAATAAATTTACCCATTTAACCATTCCATAAAACATCAAATCATAAAATAGAGCATAAAACAACATCAATACCTCTCTCCCCACATCAACGCCGAGCAGAGCTCCATTGAGATGCAAGGACGTGATGTGGAAAGAGGGTTCCACCATAAATATTTCTCACCTAAATAAATAATTTAAATAACTGTAGTTTCGAAGATCGTTCAAGCGTATAAGATTTTCAAAAACTTTCAAAAATAGTTTTGTTCGGAAAACGGTTTGTTTTCAAAAAATGGTTAAGTTAAATGTGAAAATGGATCAGTATATATACCTATTTGTATGACGTGTGAAATTTGATGCAGTAAAACAAAATTCGACCTTGTTCTTTTCTAGTAAATTCTATTTTTTTTTTAATTTTTATATTTCTTGATTTATTTTTATAATTTTTTATTTAAAATTTTTATTGAATTATTGCTAATTCAATTTTTCGATTTAAATTCCACTTTAATGAACTTTAATTGATTTTTCTAATTTCGTCGAATTTGTCGTGTTTTCTTGTTGTATTTGTGTAGGTATCGTGCGGATCTTGGTGCATTTTGTTAATATTTTAATTTTATTTTTATGTTTATTATTTTATATTTAATTCTTTTATTTCTTAGATTTTATATGGTTTAATTGGTGTTTTTCAGGTTTTATTTTAAATTGCGTGTTGTATCTGCGTGTGTGTTTCTGATCCATTTAAACATTTTCCAAGGCCGTTTACGTTCTGGCCCAACATTATTTTCTTATAATATTATTTTTTAGCCCCAATATTTTGTTTTCTGGTCGCCTCTTCTGCCTGTGTGATTTTTCTAAACCTTATTTTGCAAGGTTTTGGCAGTTTATTTTATTTTTCGTAAGTTTCTTTCTGCAGCTGTAGGCTTTTTAATGATTTTAATTAATTATTTATTTTTATTTAATTTTGTTATATTTTTAATTTGTTTTAATTAATATGTTTTTAATTTATTTTTGGTATCTTCTTGCGGTGCATGCGTTTGTGGAGTGACCATTTCCATAATTTTCGCCTTTATCTTTTTGTTTTAATTCTCTTTAATATGTTTTGTTTTAATTTTGGCTCTAAGCCCAACACTCATATTCTTTGTTTAAATGACTTTGAATGAGTCATGGCCTTTATTTAAATGACCTTGAATGAGTCATTGTCTTTGTCTCAGAAAAATTGTACTTTTAGAAAAAATTTGGACTTTTGGACTTTGAAAAAAAAATTTCCTTGGGAGGTATGTGGTCCAGCGGTGTCATGATCTAGTGGTGACATAACCATCTACTAATATTGTTTGGTAATTGTGATAGTTTGGAAGAACAAATGCAACGATTTTTTGAAATTAATAAAAGTGACCTAAAAGAAAATGTATTTACAGCCAAAGCCCAGGTAATTCACCAGAAAACAAAAACAGAGATTATAAAAATAGACTTACATTTTAAAGTTAAGCTACCTTGTAAAAATTCACCGAGGTCCATGTCAAGTAGTTGAATGAAGTAGAAAATGAAGTTCAAGTTGGGTCACCAGTGTAGGTGCTAGACAAAAAGAATGAGTATGGAAAGTGGCTAATGAAGAGAGTGATGGAAGTGATACCTGGAAAAGATGGAAAATTACGTGTCGCGAAAATTAAATGCGAGGAAAATAGAATATTGAGATGTATTTCCAAAATATGCATAATTTTAAATAAAACGTAATGAGTAAATGAAGCTAACACCGAGGTGTCAAAGGGCTGGAGGACGGACAAATATGTTGTCAATTTTTTAAGATATGATTTTGTATTTGAAAAAATTAAAATTAGTGAAATTCGTTGATATTATTGGAATTAAAATTGAAACTTTGACGTTTCCCGATAAATCTATAATGTTATCAAGGAATATAAACGGAATTCTAATTGGCATGGACCAAAAAGGTAGTTATGTTTATAAGAAATCTACGTCTAAGAAAGCACCAGATGAGAACATCCTATTCACTATCGAATAATTGTTACAATTCAATCAATACTATCTTTATTCCTGAGATTTATCATTTATTTTTTATAGTGACTGAAAATTATAATAATTATATTAAATAAAAATATTATTAATAATAATCAAATATAATAAATAATTAATGGGGTTGTTTGACCGAAATCCAACAATTTAAACAAGAATTCAAAACTTCAAACTGGCTACTTCATTAAAATAAAATTCCAAAATGACGATTACATGATATGACCTTAACCTATTACATAATGTAAGCTTAACCCATTATATAGTATGATCTTGACCTTGAAAGGTAATTGGGAAAACTTGATTTAATTTAATTACTATACATTCTTGTTAGAAGTAATATCGATGCAGTATTTCTCACACATCATGAATACAAAGCTTATACATACATATAGATTTTATTTCATGTACATGCATCCAATCAAAATCATGCATTGCCATTCCATTCATTGCACACATTAATTTGAAAATATAAATACAATGACAAATCTGATCAACATTATTATTTAAATATGCAATTACTTTTCGAGAAAACCAGCCTAATGAAGAAAGTTGTTGAAGATTCAAAGAAAACATCAAACAAAAATGAAGTCAAGCCTCTTCGAATGTTTCACAATCTCCACCGTTGTTCTTGGTGAAATCACAATATATATATTTAATATTCACAATTAATTAGACAATTTTTGAATTAAATAAATTATTATATAAATTATGACTTTTAAAGAGATTGTAACTGGCGACCACGCAGAAAAAATCGAACCAATTCATGCAGTAACAAGAATTCAGAATCGGAAGCTGATTATGGAATTTTTGCATAAACCGGTCGAAGCATGACTGAAGCAGATCAATGGCTCAAGTATATTGAAGATTTGATGCTACTTAATGATTTGAATTTAGTAAGTATTTTTGACTTACTTTTGTCTGAAGAGGCGTCTATCCTTTGGAAAGAATTTAAAGACATCTCCACTACTAGTAAAATTGCTCGTGAATGGTTTAATGACACATTTACAAAAAAGAAGTCTTATGGATAAAATTTGTGAATTATCATCAGTGCGACAGAATCACGATGAAAGATTCGTTACATTTTAAATTCGAGTAAAGAAACTCGTTGACGAAGTTTATGACTGTGTAATTTCAAAAGAAAGCATCGTCAAACTGATTTTATGCCACAGAGTTCGCAATGACCGTTTGAAAGAAAATATATCAACGAAGGCCAATATTACAAGAGAAAAAATTAGAAATTTAGCAAAGGTACTAGAAGGTTACGATACGAAAGAACGATCTGAAGAAGTCCAAGCAGTAGTTATATCGACTTATGCAAACGTTACTCAAGATAAACAGAAGCAATGGATTCAAAAATCTTTTAATAACAGAATACACCAAAATCGTCAAACAGATATAACTTACCAAAATAGAAATGAAAAAAACGAAAGACAATTTGATAAGGTGAAACCATTGGCAGAACAATATAATGAGAGGACAACTATGGAGCGTAGACCACCACCTTTAGTTTCAATGAAACATATCGCACAGAAGATTTATAATAGATGTTGTGGTTTACCAGAACCAGTAGAAGAAAGGTTAAAACCTGGTCAATGCTTTTGTTGTGGACAAAATGACAATATGCAATTTGAATGCCCATTGAAGGACAAGTGCGTAATATGCGGTAAGGAAGGTCATTCATTTAGAAGTTGCAATTTGTTAGTGAAATCACGAAGTAATACACAAAGACTAGAACAAAGAGTTTATTATATACACGAAGAAAACGATGATAGATCAGATGAATTGATTGAACCACTCATTCATAATGTTGAGACGAAAAAAACCAAGAAGACCCGGTTGCTTACATTTCGTCAGTAGGGTCGAGACAGTAGATGAGTCGATGAGACAGTAGATAAAACGAAATGTTGAAAAGAAGGATGTGATGTTTAAGAAGGATGATGACAGAAAGTGGAGTATGATGGAAATAAATGGATTTCATGTAGAGATGCTATGGGATTCAGGAACTTCAATCAGTGTGATGAGTGAGAAATGTTGGAGATTGACTGGAAGTCCAATATTGATGGTCAGTAGAATACGGTTGAGTGGAGTATTTTCAAAAGAAGATGAGAAACCTCTCGAAAGCGTTAAAATCGTTGCAAAATGGAACAAAAAATTTCGTGAATTGAATGTTATTATTGTTAGAAAAATCCATCCAGATTTCATAGGAGGAGTAGACACCATGAAAATATTTGGCATGGAGCTTAAAGAAGTCAATAATATTGAATCCTCGTTAGTTAACAAGAGATTTACAGATTCCGATCGGTTAAAGAATACGTTATTGACACTCAGGTTGGACAAGAATTAAACAAAATCCCAGAATATAATCCATGCATTTAGAAGGCAAAGTTGAAGAGTTATTACAGAATTTATTAGAAGCTGGAGTTGTGAGGAAATATCAAAGTCCGTGGAACATACCATTAGTGATCGTTGGAAAACCAGATGGCTCTATAAGAATGTGTCTAGATTTCAGGTTATTAAATTCAGTTACAGAAAATTTTTCATTTCCTATGTCAGACATGCAATTATTATTGGATTGCTTAGGTAAGTCAAAGATATTTTCTTCCATTGACTTAGGACAGGCCTTTTATCAAGTAGAGTTGAATGAAAATTCGCAAATCAAGACGGCATTTAGTACAAAAAAAGGACAATTCTGTTTCAATAGGTTACCATTTGGTTTGTCAACAGCTTCTGCCACTTTTCAGAAACGGATGCATCAGATATTGGAAGGATTAGTTTTCAAAGGAGTGGTTGTGTACCTTGATGACATTTTAATATATGGTGAAAATCATTAAACTCATGATAAACTCCTATATGAAGTATTCACACGCATTAGAGATTCCGGGTTGAAAGTCAATCCAGAGAAATGTGCGTTCAATAAAAGTGTATTAAATTTTATTGGTCATATAGTGGGTGAAAATGGAATTCAAACAAATAAAGGAAAGATTTCAAAAATTGAAAATGCAACTGAACCAAAGAGTACTACAGAATTGAGATCATTCATAGGTTTAACAAATTATTATCGACGATTTATCAAGAATTATTCAATGATAGCAGCACTTCTGTACGCCGCAACGACAGGTAATGACAAAATGATTGTTTGGACTGAAGAATGTAGGAAAGGTTTTATCAATTTAAAGAAATTCATATATGAAGCACCAATATTAGAATATCCAAGGGCAGATCGACTATTTATTATTAATACGGATGCTAGTTTTGGAGCCATAGGTGCAGTTTTATCTCAGATTAAGGAAGACGGCACCGAAGGAGTGATAGCGTATGGTTCAAGACATTTGACAAAGCATGAAATGGGATATTGTGTGACTAGAAAAGAGTTGTTAGCTCTTCACGAATTTATTGTACATTTTAGACAATATTTATATGGGAGAAGTTTTGTAGCCAGAACGGATCACAAGGCATTGACATTTATGAATACAACAAAAAAACCAATAAGCCCACAATTTCAGAGATGGATGGCAAATTTATCCGAATACGATTTTGCGTTACAATATAGAAAGGAAAAAGAACATGAAAATGCTGATGGTATGTCTCGTTTAAATAATACCATATGATCTCGTTGTCAGCAGTATATTCAAGTATTTGAAGATATTACAGATACAAGATGACGTATTGATGATTAATACGGACGGAAAACTTGCAGTGGTTGTACCCGACTCGTACGTAAAATCTTTAGTAAATTATTTTCATATTGAACTATGCCACATGGGTATCAAGAAAACCTTATTTTATTTAAAGGACTTTTACTTTTGGCCATTCATGAATCAGATTATTACAGAATGTATTAATAAATGCAAGATTTGTGCTAGTAGAAAGATTGATCAAGAACGAACAAAAGAAATATTATTGCCAAGAACAGGAGAACGACTTTTAGAAAAGATAGTAGTGGATATTGCATATATAGAAACAAAAGAAAGTAAGAAATACATGATAGTGATAATAGATCGTTTTAGTAAATTGGTCAGTTTATCAGCAGCAAGTACACAGGATGAATCAACAATTTTGAATGTCATTTTGAATAATTGGATATATCGTTTTGGTAGACATGAAAGCATTCTTACAGATAGAGGAAGAATTTTTGAAGGATCAATGTTTCGTGATTGGATGGAGAAATTTGGTATAAAACAAGAATTTAGTTCACCGTACCAACATCAATCAAATGGTTTAGCAGAGCGAATCATAAGAACAGTTCGGAAAATGTTAGCAACATCATTGGCAGAGATTAAAACAAAGAATAATTGTTGTAGATTGTTACCAAATATTGAATTTAGTTTGAATGCTACAATACAAAACTCGACAAAATTTTCACCTTTTGAAATTGTATATGGCCGGAAAATTAATTTATAATCGGGAGTAGGACATATACAAAAATGCAGAGAAGAAATTGAGGATGAAACGAAAGCTAATCTAGTAAAGGCAGCTACAACTATGCAAAATAGAGATTTAGACAACCAGGGTACTCGAGTTTTCATAGTAGGAGAGAAGGTATTAGTAAGTTTGGAACCACAAAGACGAAAGAAGGAGGGAATTCAATATGAAGGACCTTACAAAGTTTTAAAATTCTTATCCCCAAGACAAGTTGAATTACAATTTCCACACTCAATCAAATCAAGAGGAATGGAATGGCTGAAGAAGTACAAAGAAAATGAAGAGGAAGAGAGTGATGTCCAATAATGAATATAAAAAACTTTGTTTTAATATTCAGAATTAATTAGACACTTTTTGAATTCAATAAATTATTATATAAATTATGACTTTTGAAGAGATTGTAACTTTAATATTTTCATATGAACTCACAAATCCACTCAAACTGTTTCTCCATATTTCGACTTGATTAGGCATTTTAATAAAGATGTTAAAGTCAATAAAGTTTTAAAGAAAATCAATTAAAATCTCAGGTGTAATGAGAATATATTTATCCACAATCGAAAAACTCATTTCCATGATGCATCTGAAGAAATTCCATTTAAAAAAATAAAAACTGGCATATCATTATACCAATATAAGGATACAAGATCGTTTCAGATGATGTTATGACTCCAATTAAAAAAGTCTATAGTAACAAAATTTCATTAGGATTTTTATAAATCTTTTTATAAACTCACTGCTTTTTAAATTAAATAACTATTAATCTAAGGAGAATTAGTGCGAATAAGGTTTTAAAACAGGCTCTGGAAAACAGAAAAGAAAAAAAGAAATAAATGAAAATGGAATAATGAAAGTTAATCAAATAACAATGAAAAACGAAACGGTCATTCTTAATTAACAAACGCAAAAAGAATATGGAAAAAACAACAAAAAACAAAACGGAAATGGAATTTACTTATCTCAAAGATAGTACTGAAAAATCAGAAAAATAAAAAGTGAAAATTAGAGAAAAAGTAATTATCTTGACAACTGTCAAAAATTGGGGTAGAATCGTGAATGGCCAAATGGAATTGTCTGCAAGAAGAAAGCAATTATCTTTAAATACCATTAAAAAAAGGAGTATGATAGGAAAGTGCAAATTTAATACAACAGAGAACAATAATAATGGGGGAGTTAACAAGAAAAAAGTGAATTAAAAAGTTAAAATTGAAGTGACAAGAGGCAACAAGAGTGTGGGCTTAACTATCAACACAAATCGTAACTCTACTCCAAAAGGTTTCACATATAAAATGGTTGAAATTACTCGATTTTTTTTCAAAACTTTTATTTATAAATATCAATGAACAAATATGATTTAAATAAGATTTGTAATAAAAACTCAATAATTTTCTAAAGCAAAGAATATCGATTCTAATAATTTCTACAGCTTTGCTCAAAGGTGATAAGGCAGCAGAGGAGGTATACCCGGTATTTGCGTCATAAATTGTCATCCAGATTTGGCGACAACTTTTTCAGACACTACCTTCTAAGAATTTATCTAAACGTGTAGCAAGTCAGTTCCCATAGAAAACTGTTGCCAAAAAAACTTCTAACTCAAATTATGTTTCTAATAACTGTTACAAGTGATTTACTCAACTTTACATTTGAAAACTACTTTCTGTTAAGAGAACACAAAATTTTTAACTATAATTGATACAGATAATATATATTTGGTTTAATACATTTAAATAAGGATTATGTCACAATTTCTTTTTGCAAAGATTCGATAACCAGTCGTTTATTTTTCCTTTTAATCTAGACCAGTGGTTCTAAACAGTTGTTCTGCGGAACACTAGTGTTTCGTAGAATTAGGTGAAGTGTTCCGCGAAATTTAGATATTTAAAAATATATGCTATTTCAGAATTCAATTTAGTTTCAATTTTACATTGAAATGCTTTAAAATTGCAATTTCACCGGTACTTTTACAAAACATTCTTGTGGTTTGGGGGCCTCTTCCCTCTCCGCGTGTACAACTGTAATAGTTTTCATAATGAATTTTATTGGGTGTTCGGATGATTTCCCCTTGTTCGACGTTCCGTCTTATTTATTTATTATTTTATTTCATTTATTACTAATGAAATACAAAAATCAATTCCCCTAAGGTAATTAAATTACTATAGGGAAGAAAAAGATTTGAAATAAAATTAAAAATTGAAAATGTAGATCGCAAGAAATTAAGAAGCCTTTCAACAGAATCAAAACGAATATAGAACAAACGACAATTCCTCAATTAAATATCCTTGAAGCTAATTCCACAATTAAATACCCTTCCAAACAAAAACGACTCAAAAATCAACTTTGACTTTGCAGGTGGATGAGCCAAAGAAATCCCGAAAGTAGATAACAAAGAAATTTAGTTGGCAATTCTATAGAAGACAATCACCTATCGGAAAAAAATACTAAATAACAAACCTTATTCCTATACCATTCATAATATTGTCATCGACCTACTTCGTAATTGAAACAATTTCAAGTTTCTATATTGTGTATGAATTTCATTCCAATCACTCAAAGAATACCAAGTGATATTAATTATTATTAAATTAAATATTCTAATTAAATTATATCCTTTTACAATATTGTTAAAAAATTATTCTTGCTATTAGTTTTTTTATTATAGATAACATAATTAACATACATTCACCCGTCTTTTTACAGATGACTCGGCTGTAGTAGTAGGATGTGAGCCCGTCAGATACAACCCCCTTGACTTACTTAATATTACATAACATCTGACCTCTGTCCACGCTGTTACTACCTGGAGATTGACCTCTACCCACTATGTTGCTACCTAGTAATTGACCTTTGTTCACTGTTACCAGGTGACCGCACGATTATGTCACTTGCCCACTGGTCAGTCACTACCCGGAGACACACTTATTACACCCTTACGTAACTCACACTTATTATGTCACGCAGTTGTGGACCAACACAACTACCTTCTAGAACATTCCACACATCTATCAACTTCCACACACACCTACGTTCTAGAACCTTCCACACACCTACGTTCTAGAACATTCCACATACCTACATTCTAAAACCTTCCACACACCTACATTCTGGAACCTACCGTTCTTAAACCATTCACACACACACACCAACCAACAAACACCGATCCACACCCGTCCATACACATCATTGCCTAACAACGACGTCTACGACTCAGTCGTAGACTTAAAAAAATTACTCAGTAGTACTATTTATATTATTATTCTGCTTACTTCATCTAAAAGTAAGAGTTTCGTTGATCTCATTGATTTATATTACTTGCATGTGATATATTAAAAAATTATAATTAGATGAAATTTTCAATTGTTAATTATATTATTTCATAAAAAATTATAAAATAATTATTAAACATAATAAATTAACATCAAACTCGTCTTAAAATAAATATTCAATTTAAAATTATTTATCTTACTGGCTATTTTGTTATTAGTATATTACATAATAATTGTATCAAAATAATCTTTAACAATTTTTATGAAAATTTAAGTTTACAACAATTAACGTATATCGATAAATAAAAATAAGTCACTCAAAAGTTTAATTTGAACACTGGATTTCGAAATTCAATATTTTAAGAAAATAATTCACAAAGTTTAAAATTTCAACTTAACTAAATGTAAAAAACTAAATTATATTAGATATACCTTACCAATTTCTATAAAATTTGAAATTTACAGCAAATAAAATATATTGACTTATATTCTATTAAAAAATTTAATTTTGAAAATAAAAAATAATTCGCCCACGCTATGATTTGAACCCTTGACTCAACGAATTATAACCGACACCACTGATATAAGAATTTTGAAAATAACTCATTCAAGATAGGATTTAAACATTGGCTTTATAAATTTTATGAAAATAACCAATCATAGGATTATTTACATATAAATGCTTGATCAAATTCTATAAGTTTATAGCAAATATATTGTTTCTATTAAAAATTCAATATTTTGATAATAATTCACCAAGTTAGGATTTGAAAATACTAATTTACAAGTTCATCCGACTCTATAAATTATTAGCAATACGATCAACTAAATTCGTTGTAACAACTATTTTAAATTTAGTGTTTTTATGAAAATAAGTCACTGGGTTTACAAATGAAAGTCACTGGACTCACTATATAAATTGATAAATAATAATCGATCCATGAGTTTTATATCAATATTTTTTAAAAATTCACACTTACTGGATCTTTTGAACTATTATAACCTTATGTATATCAATAATTACTAAATATCAAGTATATAAGAATATTAAATTGAAAATCTCTATTGAAATTATCAAAATAATTAGATTAAAAAGTATATAAATTTGTTAATCGTCGATGTTAATAAACTCGTAAAATTATTGATAGAATTGATTAAATGCAATTGTTAATTAGAAATATTAATTGGAATATTATTGACTGAACTTATTTTTCAATAGAAAGTTATTCTTGAAACAACATAAGAATCATATTTCAATAACTTTTCTTGAAATTAATTTTGAAAAAGTAGAAACCAAATACTTGATTTTGAGTTGCTGTTACTATTAACATATTTCTTTTGACAACGACACTATTTTTCGATAAATTTAATCGCTAAACTCATGTTCAAAATACTAATAAATTTATCAATATATTAAAATTATTACAGTTTTCTTGAAAAATAATTTGAAAACGTACAAACTATAGCGAGTTTTCAATAAAACTATTATTAAATTAAAAATAGATGAAAAGTTGAATAGATTTATCGATATATTTATTGTAATTTTTCTTGAAAATAATTTGAAAACGTACAAATAATATTGAATTTTTCAATAAACTTATTATTTAACTATAACCGGTTGTTGAAAATACTAATAAATTTATCAATTAAAATAATTACAGTTTTTCATGAAAATAATAATTTGAAAATGAAATTATAGAATATTTGATTTTAATTGGTTAATTCTATTTATTACCAATGGCAACGACTCAAATTAATTCAAATTCAAATTTTAATGTTCTAAAACAGTACTTTATCACTTCAAATTATTTTCTAAATATTGGTTAGTTTCAATAATCTTTTTAAATAAATCAAAAAGTCATTTAAAATTATTATGATGTTGAACTTGTTGCTAATCACCGATAATTAACTTATTTCATTTAAAACTTATCCGAATCTCATTACATGCATTGTAAAACGCAACAATTACCATAATTCATTACTCTAAAGTTTCTTATAAAGATTAATTCAACAATGCTTCCAAATTTTTACATATAAAAGTTGTAATTATAACGATTCAAGCAAAATCAAATAGATCGACTAGAAAACGTTCATGCACAACAAATATTGGTTAAATTGACTTTATCAGATATCGTAATTTATGGTTACCGTACAATAAGAATTTGCCTCAATAAAAATATACTAATTATCCCTATTAAAAGTTTAACAATTTATTGAAATACACACACATTTCTTCAATCAAAATTAAATTAACAGAATAAGAAAAACAATATTTTTTAGCATATTTATAAAAATTAATATACTTTAATGTCCAACTGCATATCCAACCACCTTAAAATCTTCGATAAAATTTTAATGAATTTCTATTATAGTAGCAATAAATATCAAAATACCACAAATCATTGTCAAAAAAGAATAAATCTACTCAATGCTTGAATTCATCTCTGATTCACCTAAAACTATAATTACTATCATGTTACCGGTAAAGATTGCATTAATAAGCTAAAATTTACTGACAATATTTCCACATATAAAGCTAAATTATTGATTTTTCTACACATACTTTACATTGGATTTAACCCCTAAAGTTATAATGACTATAATTTAATGAATTACATCTTACCACATTGAAATTTGTTTACATAAATCCTGCAATAGATAGATTTATTAAAATAGTAATACCCTGATTGATGAGCGCTAATATCCCACCAAATATTTGATTAAAACTCCTCAATCGAAACCAATTATTAAACTTTTCACCTTTATTTGGTAAATTACTGATAATTTCATAAATAACCTTACTTTTCTCCATACATATATATTATTTAGATATAATTTCCCCTTTAAAATTGATATATTACTGATAATTTCACGTAAAACTCTACATTTATCTGCACATACTCAATATTTAGCCATAATTTATTCCTTAAAATTGATATATTACTGATAGTTTTCATGTAAAATCTAACATTAAATGAATATTTCTACTCAATATTTACCTTTGATTAATTTCTTTTAACACTGTAAAATATTGAAATTACTCATACTGATATCTAAATAATTATTACATCATAATGAATCGATTAAATTACATTTAAAAACGAAAGTTTCTCACGCAATATTTCCCCTATTAATTTACCACATCTAAACTCGATACTCCAACCTGTAAAGCATACTATAATTGATCAAAATCCCAATCCATAGTGATAAATCTAACCTTTCCATTATATCTAAAACTCTGAAATATTCATATGTTGGAATTGATACAGTTCTCTTAAAGGTTTACATCAAATTCACAATAAATTCTTTAGTAATATCAATTGACATACGATTAGATATAAAATTCATTAAAACCATATCGAGAATCCTAAATTTAAACTAAAATATTTAACAATCTCTATATTATACTAAGTGGACTTATTACAAGTTTGAGTCTAATTAAACACAATTTCCATATTGATAAAAAACAAATAAATAGAGCCAATTTAACGATGTATGCGATAAAAAATATTTAATCGAATACCAAAAGGCGATAACTAACTCTCAAAATAACCAAAGACATAGTACTTTCAAATTGAATAATAAAATTAATTAATTCTAAAATATAATTTCTTAATTTCAAATAGTTTTAATGTCCAAAATTTTGGTTCATTTAAAATTATTTAAAATCTGTACAATTCTTCTCAATTATTGTTATCAACCTAGATAAAGTTTTTTTAATTTATTTGAAAGTTATTATTTTGATGGATCATTTTTATAATTTATTTTGTTTTAGTTTACTTTTGAGGCAAACTTTTAAATTTATTTAACCGCAATATTTAAATATTTGTAAATAATTAATTCTCATTTACAAATAAAATATTAAAATAATTATATGAAATTTCACTAAAATATAACACACAAGCTTCTTGGAATGGTTCTATTGAACAAAAACACAATTTCTTCCTAAAACAACATTTTTAATAATTAATTTAATTAGGTAGAATAATTGAATATTTATATTCTTTAATATGCTTATATCACAAATTTTAAATATTATTTACCGCTGCTTGTAAATTTGATAATAATTAAACTTTCACAATAAATTATTTACATATATTACGTGAAATTCTAATAAACAACACAAAATATATTAAGAATATTAACATATCTTTTAGTATAGATTACTCGAATACTAAAAGATTATCTAAACGATCAATATATCATTAAAATGAATTAAAATCGATAATAATACTAGTATTCAATTTAAAAAACATAAAATTTTGTTAAAATCTTGTTAAGTTTCCTGTTTAATAAAATCATCAGTAGTAAAATCATTCCGACTAGCTGGAAAACTTTAAGACTATATTAATTCCGAAACCTGATAAGACAGATAATTATGATAAAGTTTCATCTTGGTGACGAAAAGCTCTGCTGTCTGTTATTTATAAAGTCTTTGCGTCTATTATAACTACACGTCTAACATCATGGGTGATTTGTAACGATATTTTGCATATTGGGCAAAAAGGTGGTTCTGTTTATAAAGGTTGTGTCGAGCACAATTCAATACTTTCTTCTGCACTTGAGCATTCGAAATATATCAAGAATTCCCCATTAGCTATTGCTTGGTTAGATATTAAGGACGCATTTGGAAGTGTTCCTCATGACTACTTGTGGAATGTTCTGAAAACTATTGGCGTTAGCGGAGAGTTTATTACTATTGTCAAATTACTTTACACCGACACTCAATTTTTCTACAGCTGTGACCCAATTGTAACACCTAGTCTTTCAATCAAAAGAGTTAAACAAGGATGTCCACTTTCAATGATTCTTTTCTCGGTAGCCATTAATCCTGTTCTTGAAGCAATAAGTAGATAATGTATTGAACCATTTATGATTGGTGATTCACCCGTTCAAGTTCTAGCTTATGCAGATGACATTGCACTTGTTGCAAACAATGCCGATAACCTTCAAAAGCTGTTGATGTTGCTAATGAAGCTGCTACAGAAATAGGATTTGAATACCGACCGAATAAGTGTGGCTACATGCAGCTTCCCAGAGTTAACATCAATGGTGTTTGGAAGGTTCTAGAACGTAGGTGTGTGGAAGGTTCTAGAAGGTGGGTGTGTTGGTCCACAACTGTGTGACATAATAAATGTAAGTTACATATTGGTGTAATAAGTGTGTCTCCGGGTAGCGACTGACCAGTGGACACGTGACATGATCGGACAAAGGCCAATTACTAGTTAGCAACATAGTGTACAGAAGTCAATCTTCAGGTAGTAACAGCGAAGACAGAGGTCAGATGTTATGTAATATTACGTAAGCCAAAGGGGTTGTATCTGACGGGCTCACATCCTACTACTTGCTGGGACCTGACATATTCTCTATACATATATAAAAAAGATATTAAGTTCTTAACACCAACCATAAAATTTAGGTGGGTATTGCGCTTCGCGCAAATCTTGCACCTTCGTTCCTCGGTACTTATCTGAAAGAACCCGAGGTCAAAAATTTGAGATAACAAAATTTTCCTTCATTACCAAAAGATTAAGAACCACGGCTCTAGACACCTAAATCTCTAGTAATACAATTGTTTGTTTTGCTCTGAAATGAGTTCAGAATTTATACTATTTTATACACAAGTAGGTTGAATGATAAATAATCGTTCAAATTTTAACCACTATTTTTGCTGCTACACAATATAAAATATCAGTTCAATTTATACTGAATTGCACTTGAAAATTATTTTTTAAAATACTATTTTTATTATTTATTACTATTTATATAATATATAATTCCTAATTTTAGGGTAGTTTTATTTATGGTAATTATATGTTTGTTTTTATTTATTTTTACCTATAGTCTAATTTTCAATTAGCAAACACAGAGTAGGCTCAGACCTAACCGTTACATAAAGAGTGAAGCGAGGTAGGTTAAAGAGAAACCATATATTATTGTAAAAACTGGTTTTCCAATTAAAGAAGCAGTAGAATTCGTCCAAGTCATTATCAGGAGTTGCGAGTGATTTCAAGTCAAAGCAAAGAAAGAAACTAGTCGATTTTAACAAATGTTGAAACTAAAAGCCCCAGTTAATTATTTAACAGTTCCTAAGTTTATTGCAAGTTCTATTTTTCTCGAAGGGTCTTAAGCAGCACATAATACAGATTTTTGTGACATCAAAATTCGTTGTTATTATATACATGACTAGGAGTCAGATCAATAATTATTATTTACACATTTTACCGACAACTAATATTACCCAACAATATCCACCTGATACCTTTTAAAATTTTTTAACCATCTAGAACCCTTGACTTATACTCATTTTCCGCCAGTACCCAGCCTTTACCAATTTATCCATCCCGTTCCCACACAATACTAATTTATTCACCAAGTACCAGATGACGCATTTGATACATATTTTGTATCAATTAGAAATCTATAAACATTGTAGCTTTAGTTAAAATTAACTTGTAACTTAACTTTAACTCAAAACTTAACTTATAATTAGAATTATTTTAACTTTAAATTAAAATTAATTTATTAAATTAGAATTTGTTTAAATAATTCACTTTTATAACCACTTAATAACCCTCATTTTAATATACTATTTATAAATTTAATTATTTTTTAAGATAATTATTTAGACTAAGATACTAATGGACAGTGGCGCCCACAGAAAATTTTCTAGGAGAGGGGGCAACATTTTTTATTAATGTTTTAATGTAGTTTTAATTTACTTTAGCGTATTTATATGGTGAACAAACGGACAGGACATTGTAGTAATAAAGGGAAAACTACCATTTTTTTATTAACACAATATATGTATATAACAAAAAATATTACAACATAAATTTAAAATAAAATTTATTCTTTAAACAAGAACTGGAGTCGTCTTTTATCGTTACCAAACATATCTACAATTTTGTCCATAAATAATTTTTTGTTGCAGTTCACTTTGTCTCTGGGTACGTTTAACATGCACAATCCAGAGAGACGTTCATTTGACATTGTAGATCTAAGCCATGTTTTTACATGAAAGAAGGAGTATTGAAGGCATTGAATTCCTCTTTGAACTGGTTGAGGAAAAATTTCACAGACAATGAAAAAAGCACCTTTTAACCTACGTGAATTTGATAACCATGGAGTATACTGGGTTAGCCAAGATTTTCTGAATTTCAAGGAAAAAAATGTTGCATACTCAAAAATCTAAAACATAATATATATACCCCTATAATTTTCCGTCTGATTGAATATTGTAACATTTTAAAAATGCTAAACAACATTTCCGGCCTACTTCACTTTTCAATTTAATGTAATTCAATGTAATTGACGTGTAGAAATAATATTATTTAACTATTTTCAATCAATCTAGGGGGGGGGGCAATTGCCCCCTATGGGCGCCCGTGCTAATGTATTAGGCATACAGAAAATGTATTTGATTCAAAATTATTTTGTTTGGAGATTTCTGAAAAAAAATACAAAGGGTTAAAAATGAAATCAATGAAATATGCGAACAAATTAAATGTTAAGCTTAATTAAGAAAGATTGAATACCATTACCGTAATTTTCACTCTAAAAGTCGCTATTTTTTTCTATATAAAGACAAGTGTGACACTAATACAATAATCTGATATCGGATAATGCCGGGGGACGGAATTCGGGTTAGATTCACACTTTTTATGCGACATGATATTTCTTTCTGAAAAATAGTTAATTTACACAGATTGACTAATACCACGATGCGACTTATAACCAAGAAAATACGATGTTTGCGGCCACGTATTAAATGAGCGTTTTGCGTAGAAATCAAAATTATTAATGCACCACTTTTTTTATAAAATATTCAATTTATAACATTTTTGTAATAAATATTTTTTCAGGTAATAGATTTGCTTAAATATATTTATCAAAAATTATTTCTTTTAGCGGGAAAAATATTATGGGAAATCAATTCAATGGTTAATTACTATCTTATCTAATAAAATCACCATTGAATTTGTTAACAATATCAGTGATTTTAAACAGATAATTATCCCTAATAATAGGAAATTTTATTTAAATTGAAAAGTGATGTGAGATGAATGGTAATTACTCACATTAATAAATAAATTTCTGTGATTTTCAGAATTTTCAATTTGCATATTCATTGGTCTGTGTGAGCAGCGCTTCAAGTTTTCAATTATGCAAAACCTGTTGGATATTATCACTAAATTTTCGTTTTTGTTGAATGAAAACTCATTTTTATAATTAAACCTCTATTCATTTTAACACTTTCAAAAGCCATAGTGATTAATTAAAACCAAAAAATAATTCTTGTTAAGATTTATGTAATCATATGCCAAAATTTTAAAATTGGTAACACGGGTTCAGGTCGTCGTCCAATTTGACTTTAACCTCTTTGAAATATATATTAGGTTGGTCCCATACATAACAGAAAATTTTTTAGTTCGTTTTTTTTCTCCAACCAATTATTTGATGATATCCCATTTAGAGATTCTAAAGTCAAAATATCTTGAAGATAGAGCAATTTTTAGGACTTGCCCAACCCTGTGTAAATCTGAAAAAAATTTTATTTTGACCAAAATATTAAATATTTTGTTATTTACTTAGTACTTACTTATCTTGAACTTATTAAGTAATATTCTTGTTATACTTCTATAAAAATGTTGCATTTTTAATTAACAATAGTTATTTTGACACTACAACTTTGCCTGCTTTCAGAATTTGATAAAACCTAAAGTCAGGTAATTATGTAATTCTATTTAAGGTTACATTACATTAGATATTTTATTTTATTGCAAAATGAGCCATAATATGATATTAATGTATTGGATATGTTTTTCAGAATAATAAATAATAATGGCCAGCAAATGTACTTGTTCAGTGACTTCAGTCTGGCTGGTTGAAAGCACAGATGAACATTTCAAAACTTCAAAACTTCCATCTCCAGAAAAAGTCTAAAAGATGCTGTTTCACTATTACACCTTTGAAAAAATGGGATTTAAGGACAGAATTGACAAGACTGCATCTGTGCTTCTACTAATCTAGGAAATGGCAAGAATACCAACCAAAGCCCTACCTCATGTCATTGAGCATATGAAAAAACTACACTTCGAGCGGCAAAGACTAAAAAAACGTAACAATCGTAATACTGCTACAAATCTGGAAAGCCAATAAGCCTTTCAGGACAGTCTTAAAGACTTGTTTGACATTGCTCATCGTGATGCCATGTGTGTAATAAAGATAGAAGAGGATCGTTTGTTTCAGGAGGCACAGCGAGAGAAAGGTCGGAGAGGAATTATGAGTGGAGTTGACCTAGCTCTAACACTCAAGAAATATCTTTCAGTTAAGAAGAAGCCACTGCAACAAATTATCCACTGAAGTTAACAGCTGCAGCGGTTATCGTCACCGATGACGATGATGAATTTGATGATGGCGAATTATCAACTGACAGTAAGGTTGAGTGTGACAGCATCATCATGCCATCAGAATCTGAGGAAGACCACAAACAACAAAATTCAAGAAACTGAGAATTAGGAGCATCCTGAATGTGGTTACACCGGAAGTTACTGCTGCCCTTGATCGTACCAACACTAATGACAGAAAGGCACCTCACATATTTTCATCTATAGCATCAACTGGGCAGCTGCAGCAAGATGTCGAAGGACTCGTCATCAGTCACCATGCAATCAGAAGAGCTAGATTAAAGCATCGTGAACTGTTCACTTCAGAAATCAAGGCTTCCTTTGATCTTCTTCTTCCATTAGTTTTGCATTGGGATGGCAAAATCATGGAAGATTTCACTGGTAGAGTTGATTGTCTTCCCATATTGGTATCAGGATACGACGTTGTGAAGCTTTTGTCGGTACCAAAATTTTACGAAGGACCAGCGGTCACAATGACACATGCAGTTGTTGAAAGCATGGGATTTGCGCAAAAGTATTAAGGGCCTCTGCTTTGATACAACGGTATCTAACACGGGGTCGGAAGACGGATTATGCATCTTGCTGGAGAAAGAGATCGGAAGAGAGCTTCTCAATTTGGCATGTCGCACTGAATAGAAATAATGGGTCCGGGAACCTCTCAAACGGATCACACTTTTCAACGAACCAGTGGCAAAGGGTCTTCATTATTTTGTTACCACAGCAACGGCAGGATTCTTCAAGATCCAAGTGAATGGGAGCATAATAAAGATTACAAGCAAAATAAGGAAGTTGCCAGGTTGATCAAGGTAGTTAACGACCTTGCAAAGCGTGGGATTGCTTTAGTGCAATTTTTCAACTCCTAACTTAAAATAAATGAAGAGCAAAAACAATACATTCTGCAAGTGGTTGAAAATCACATGAGGCAGTTTGTTGAACAGTAGTGGGATACCGGCCATCTGGCTCAGAGGCCATCTAGCTCACATACCCCCCCGGCAAATTTTTTTCTAAGTTTAAAAGTAGAAATTTTTTAGAAAAAAGACAATGACTCATCAAAATTTTCTCAAGGTCATTTAAACAAAGACCATGAGCCATTCAAAGTCATTGGATGAGCCATCAAATTGTCTCAAGGTCATTTAAAAAAAGACCATGACTCATTCAAGGTCATTGGATGAGCCATCATATTTATCAAGGTCATTTAAACAAAGACCACGAGTCATTCAAGGTCATTCAAAAGTAGATCAAGGTCATTGGATAAGTCATCAAAAATTTTCAAGGTAATTTAAACAAAGACCATGACTCATCAAAATTTTCTCAAGGTCATTCAAAAGTAAGGCAAGGTCATTCAAAACTAGGTCAAGGTCATTCGATGACTCATCAAATTTTTCTAGGTCATTCAAAATTTCTCAAGGTCATTTTATTTTTAAACATTTTTTAATTTTAACTGACTACTTATTTTTTATAAGTAGTATATATTTTGTAAATTTATTTTATTTTTATTATTATTATTATTATTATTATTAATATTCTTATTATAATTATTATTATTATTAATATTATTATTATTTTTATTATTAATATTATTATTACTTTTTATTATTCTATTATTACTTATAAAAATTTTATTAATACTTATAAAAACTTTAATTATTATTATTATTATAATTAATATTCTTATTATTATTTTTATTAATATTACTATTACTTATAAAAACTTTTATTAATATTAATATTACTTTTTATTATTCTATTATTACTTATAAAAACTTTTATTATTAATATTATTATTACTTTTTATTAATAATAATAATAATATTAATATATATAATAAACAACTATATAAAAACAACTACATAAAAAAAACTACATAAAAAACAATGAATTATTAATAATACATTAATATATATATATATATTGTTTTTTAAATGTGAACAAATATAAAAATATATAGTTGTATTTCGCGTTTCGTCACGCTGCGGCTTTTGCATGAAATAATAATAATATTATAAAAAATGTAAATTATAAAAAATAAATTATAACAAATAAATTATAAAAATTTTATAATAAAAATGAAAACTATTACAAGTTTTCCAAATAAATAAGTTTGCAAATTAACAAAAATTGCTTTTTAAAAACATTTATTAATCAGATAACAACACGTCATCAATATCAATGTTATATTCGTTAAAACCATCGAAAAGCTGTCCATAATCTTCATTATCGCTGATTTCTGTAGAGTCATCAAAACTGGGGCTCGAACCACCGAAAAGTGGCTCATCCAAGAAATTAACTTGGTCACTATCTATTGCATCAACCCCAAAATAATGCCCAAATGCGATACTGGTAGTTTTCCCCACCAATAATCGCTTATCATCATTATTATTCAAAGCGATTTTACTGTTTCTAAATGTGTACAGCTGATGATTCTGCGTCCCTATCCTACTTTGAGGTACTGTGAAAACTACGTTTTTATTGTAGCAATCTAAATATGACTGATGTTTGATGTCAATCCCCAACAACTTCACCCCCTTAGCCCTCATTGTATCAGATTTGCCTAATAAACTATAGCACTTGGGTCTTAAGAAAACCCACTCCTTATACCCGAGCCCTTTACTTTCATCTTTAAATTTTCCTATCACAGAATCTAATTTCCTCGAGTATAAGGGATGTGTCTGGTCGTAATTTGAGGTATCTTAAAGGTTGTCTCTTATCATTGCCGGCAAAAGAATGTCAAGCTTACAGTGCTTAACCTCAAGAAAAAACGAATCAGTGTCGCCGGCAACGATATTAATATCACAGTTAAATTCTGATCTATATTTTGCCAATTCATTATATTGTAATTGGTACATCCGCAGCTTAGACAGGTCTAGTACTGATTGGCCAATGTAGCTAGGCCTGTCTAAACATATAGAATCTTTGTTCAGATGAGCAGCAATCAAATCATCTACTATTTTAATGGAGTTTTTGAAAGTCGGTTTTGAAGCATATACAATCATCTTTTCAGCTGAATTGCATAGCCTCAAATTCATCCGTTTTTTCAAATTCTTAACGGAATTCCCATATAGACTATTATTAAATAATTTATACAAATCTCTATGAAGCTCAAACTTTGAGTTTGAGCGTAAATCTGTATTTCTTTGTATATATTCTTTAAAAATAGGTGCTTGTTTAAATTTAATTGCTCTATGAATACACTCAACTTCCGCACCCAATTCTATATACAGTTTGAGAAGTCTCCACTGAAGAACATGGTTCTTCTTACTGTAATGAGTGAGCATTAACTTCTCAACTTTCGAATTGGGCGGACACATTTTTTCCGGAGCAATCGGAAAGTCATTCAAATACTGATGCACACGCTCAGGGATATTGATGTCAACTTCCATTGTATAACCATACGGAAGGAATTCAATATTTGCATTCACACATTCACTCGGCACATCATTCAGATTATCATGCACCCAAACAAAATCACCATACGGAAGGTTTTGGCTAAGTGCCCAACCATATAAATTATTAATGTCTATATACAAGAGTTTTGTATCTTCAGAACTTGCAACATGATGTTTGTTAACAAATGTTAACCCACCCCGTATTCCACCCTCATAGAAATTAAACATTTCCATGTCCTGCAGAAGTTCTATTGGTTCCTTTAATGTCATGAGAGCGGACGCCCATGACATTCCAGGAATTCCATAAAAATTCAGAGGTTCTAAACCATTGTAAGCAATAGCTTTTGCGCGAAATTGCTGAAAATAGTCTGCAAGGAGGAATACGTCTAATTTTAGGTAAGTTAACATGTAGTCTAACATTGTAGTGCAATTTTGCTGTGTCCAAATTAGTTGGGCGGTAGCATATTCATCATCAGATACAGAATCCCATTTTGGAGGTAGTTCATAAGTCGATTCAAGGACCTCTAGTGATACTGCAAAATCATAAGGAAAGATACCCTTTGCCTTAACTATAAGACCATCAAAAGCAGAACAAGTTAGAGGTAGATCAGTAAGAGTTTTCACAGCCTTGGCTAAAGAGCAATTTACAAATTGCATACTATCTATAAATCTAACAGCCAATTTCTTAATATTTACAATCAAAGATATGAATTTCTCAGTTGTTGTAGGAATGATATTTTATTTCCAAGATGGAAATTCATTCAAACCATACTTTAAAATATGATGAAGGTCATACCCTCTCAAATTATGAAAGACGATAGGTAACTGTTTACTTATTTTCCTATTAATATTACAGTTACGACAGGCAGCACCAAGATACTGACCTGTAAAATGATCATGGTCCTTAACCTTATTTCTAATAAGTTTTTTACAAAGATAGCAAGTTCTACATGCGATGAACTGCTGTTGCTCATTAGATGTAAGATTATTCATAGGTTTTTTACCATGATTTTCATAATACGGTAGGACAATTGTGACAGCAATTTCCTCTACCTTTTTTAAAAATTCCAATACACATTCCAAGCCTATAAAACTGAAATATTGTGTAGTATTTGTGTAATTATTTATTAATAATAAACCTGCTGATATCGGCATGTGTATTTGGTGATGTTTTACATCTTTAGGCAAAACAGCCTCAAAATCTACATAAATTACGAATGGTGGGGTAATAATTTTAGAATAATTTTTAAATATCAAATTTTTATTTTCAGGGAGTGTGTATAGGGTTATTCCTATTTGAGTTTTAGCGCACAAATCAACATGTGCATTAAAGGTTTTATCATAATAAAAACCGTTTAAACAATGGGGGCACCATTTTACACGAATTCTGGTGTTACATTCACTACTAGAATGACAATTCAGCAGTCTATTTAAATTAAAAATGACGGTATAATGATAATTATCACCGTCTTGTAATAATAAAAGATTAATCGGGTTACCGCTGATAACCTTTGTTCGATGAATTAAGACAAGGTGAGGATGGTGAGGTACGTAATCAATATCATTCAATTGTTTAGAAGGGGTGTTGTTATATTCTTTAAAACTATATCACGCTTTAAAATCGATAAAACACTATATATAAAACACGAATGATCTGTGTTTTTAACATTTACAATAGCCTTTTTACTTACTAGAGATTCCGGTGTAGATATAAAACGCGTTTAAAATAAAATCGATTTCGCGAATCTTAACTACGCGCCACCCACTTCCTAAATATGTGAATTTTTCGATTTTCTCATTTAACCGACTCACACCATCAGCAAGAAAACTATCGGAAAAGACACACGCGCTATTTGAAAAGAAATTATCTTTTATTTCCCCATCTTTTTCAAATAGAATGAGAGCTGTAAGCTGGACTTTTACAGATCCCATTTTCTTTATTTCATTTTGTAATTTATTTACAAGTTTATCCGTTAGGGCGATTTGAACAAGGTTTTGATTTTCTAAATCAAATCGAATATTTTTACGGGAACCCCTTAAGTCAACCTCTATTTCAGGTTTATCATTTACATTTATTTCATTATTTACCGAACCACCTATTTGATTATATTCAGTTTCGTCATCACTAATGATGATTTCTATTTTTTTAATTTTAGCAGGGATACACGACACGATTTTATCAGCAGGTCTTTTTGATTTTTTATTATTTTTAGTAACAGTTGTATTATTGTTTATGTTTTTAGTAATCTTTGTATTATTTGTGTTATTATTATTATTAATAACATTTTTCGCATTAATCATTTGAAATAATGCCTTTTTATTAATTTTAAATTGATTTAAATGGCTAGAGTGTTTCTTATAAAACTCTAGATATTCAATGTCTTGGGCGGTATCGCATTTAGGGCAAATAAAAAAGTCGATGCCATAGAATCTATGACCATAGTAACTTTCCATAGTCATATGGCATTTCGAGTTATGACAAATTCCAGATTAGCAATAGTTTTTATACAATCAACCTAATAAATATGTAATTATTATCAAATGTTTATTATTATTTAAATCATATATGAATCAAATAATATATAAATGATGATAATTATTAACTATGTAAATATTTTAATAAAATTAATATTTCAATTCGTATTATAAATTATAAATTTTTATTATAAAAATTAATATTCCTATTCTTATTATAAATCAAATATTTCAAATCATATTTCTATTTCAAATCATATATTTCTATTCATATTATAAATCAAATATTTCAAATCATATTTCTATTATAAAATAAATCACATGTTCTCGTAAATAATTTATAAAAAATTAATATTTCTATTCGTATTATAAATCATATATTTCTATTATAAAAATAAATAACATATTTCTATTATAAAAATAAATCACATATTTCTATTCATATTATAAATCAAATATTTCAAATCATATTTCTGTTATAAAAAAAATCACATATTTCTATTCATATTATAAATAAAATATTTCAAATCATATTTCTATTTCAAATCAGATATTCTTATTACAAATCAATTATTTCAAATCATATTTCTATTTCAAATCAGATATTTCTATTCTTATTATAAATTAATAATATTTAAAGTATTATATTATAATACTTTACATATTATTAACTTATATTCATTAAAAATATTTATATTGTTATAAATTAAGGATAAATTAAACTCATAAAAAATATTTAAAAAATAATAAAAATCTTACATTTTTTATATGAAATCACATCATCTTCCCCAGAAACGGGGGCATCCATAGAAATGTGGGCATCCATAGAAATTGGGACATCAGCAATAAATGTTTCATCTTCCCCAGAAATGGGGGCATCAGCAATAAATGTTTCATCTTCCACAGAAACGGGAGCATCATCAATAAATGTATCGTCCAAATCTACTAAATGGTTTTTAAAAAATAAAATATACATTAAAATTTACCATCTTCGATAATCATAATATCATCTTCGCTATCGCTAATAATAATTGTATCGTCGATTACAATAACTTCTTGTACAATAACTCTACTGTCTTTGTGATCACGCACTTATCATGCATTGTCTTTGTGATGATGCAATAGCTTATTAACATTAATTAAACACGTAATAATAATATTTATAATAATAATAATAATAATAATAATAATAATAATAATAATAATAATTAAAAAATAATAATAATTAAAAAAAAATATTAATAGTTAAAACATAACAATAATAATAAAACAACAATAACAATAAAACATTTATAAAACATTTATTAAACATCAAATCGCTTGGATAATAACCAAGCTAAACAATGTTGACCACATGTTAAGATCCATGGTTTTTGATACATAGTTTTATTATACACAATAGGTTTACCCATTGTTTGCAGTTTCGAAACCATTAAAGCCGGATAATAGAAACTCATAGGATCAAATACAAATATCTTGCTAGGTTTCATATATATTGCTAACTAATGTTCTCCACCAAAATGAGATGATTGAGTATTGACTATCATGTTTAATTCGTAAATATGGAATTTTATAAAGAGGAAAAACCCCTAAAAATTCATGTCCTAGTATTTGTTTTCCAATTCGATAGACCTGAACAGAACTACATCAATAATATTAATAATATATTTAAAAACTTACTCCATGAAAAATTATCATAAATTATCTATACATTTATACGAACATTTTCAAACCAATACTGTTCTGTTTGCAGTTATTTGAACCTCATTTTCAAATACTCCATATATTAGAACATGTACCGGTTCAGTTGAAGCTTTAGCAAACTTTATATCTAATCGTTTATCTAATTTCTATTTTGAGGTAATTGACTCTGATTTAAATCAAAATCGGGTGCCAAAACATATGTAAAGAATGGATATTTGCTTTTAAAATTTTCAAGAGTTATACCACAATTAAGGTTTTTATCCAAATAACCCATATTTCTCACTATACTCTGCATATATGTAGCACAATAATTATCATTATCGAAATCTTGAGTATATGTTTCTCTGTGATCACTATTTTTAGATAAAGTTACCGATGTTACTCCAAAATATTTGAATATTGAGCTCGATGTTAAATATGATCCATTATATTGAGATTCACTTTGAAATGTTACCAATATAAAGTTGGGCATTCTTCTATCTCCAAATATTTGTTCCTTATAGAAAGAAGCTGAACCTTTAGCAATGGTGAATTGAACAATTTCCTTTGTTTTCAATGGATATATTGCATGCTTAGAATTAAGCCCCAATTGATGACCGGTTAATACAGAGGGCTCAACCCGAACTCTTCTCACCAATAATTTTGCATCAACTAATTGAAGAATTGGTGCTGTGCTAGTATTTGTTAATGATAATGCAGAATCAGATCTTTTCAATCTAATGTGTACATTAACACCTGGGAGTAAATATTTCGGTTGATACATAAAATCGAGTTGTAATGATGAGCACATGGTAAATAATTTCGAGCCTTTAACCCACTTTTTCCTATCGTCATCACTACCATAACCCATAGGAGTTAAACATGTATTTTTAGTATCGCTATTGTAATTTATAATAGTTTCTATTAGAGCTTTGTGAATATATGTACTGTTACCACCCTCAATCTTGATATTATTAAATCCAAGAACTGCATCTTTAAAAAGTGTATGAAACAAGAAATTGTTTGGTATTACATCACTAGATTCACCCAACGGTTTTCTATCTTTATCTACAACTTTGATCTGAATAGTTAACAATGTATCGTTCAAATCTAGATATTCAGTTTGGGAACCATTAATATAAAATTCAATATCAGTTCTACTATCCATAATAGAATTCATCGGGAATACATCTTCAAAGGCCCCCATTTCAATTACTGCTTGGGGAGATGGTCTATCAAATAAACACAATTCAGATTTATGACAAATCATTTTTGAAATATAGTTCCATGTCCTTTCATTCGTTTGTTTATATGTTTATGATGTCTTTTACGTTTTTGAGCTGGTGCCGGTGCTGGTGTCGGTGTCTGTTTTTGAAACATACCTGCAACACTAGGTAGAACTTTCCCTAACTCGGATAATGCATTTGATTTCAGCGATGGTAATGTTTTCTGCTTATTCATTATCACATCCTTAGCAGTTTTTATACCAAAACTACCAAGGCGTTTAAGAATAGGAAGTGCAAATCTACCAATAGTTCTCAACCATCCTGATCCATACTGTTTACCAATAAAATATGGTAATTTGCCACCACATTGGCTACCACTATACATACTAATAATATCGTTATTGGCCATCTAATTTACGAAAATGTAATGTCAAATGAGTTTTTGTATCTTTACTAAATTCAATAAATTTACCGCTATCATCACGAATATTTATTTCTATATTGTTTATACATGATGTTGATACCGGTAAGTACATGGGATTATCGATATTTATATTGACAACTTCATCCTGGTCATGTTTATCAACCCACACAGATTTCAATAGAGGAACCAAAGAATCACCAACAATTATAGGATCGATGATGTTAGTATATATGAACATTTGTCTATGAAGTTTTATTATTTTTGGTTTACGTAAACCAAAGGCACTTGCCCGATATGTTTACTTATCTAATCCCAATGTATTAGCCAAATTTTTATCAAATGTAACTTCACAAATGTTATTATTCAGACTGAATTTGCATATTCCATCCTTAAGAAATTCAATAGTTTTAAATATATGTAAACAATTTAATGAAATATATTTATGTAATTCTTCAAGTGTTTCAATATATAATTCATTAGTAAATGTAAATGTCTCTTCCATCTCATTAATATAGGATACAGATATTTTGATGTTTTCGATTGTTACACTGTTCTCATCAAATGTTTTGAATCGTATTAGGTATTCAGTACCAGGAACAACAATGCTAAGCTTATCACTACCCATTCGCTTGGCATCCTCAATACTTTCAAACTTTATTGTAAATGGGCTAAAATCACAACTAACATTCAATCCATCTTTGAAAAACATGCCACAATTTTCATCTAAAATTTGATTCGGAATATGGCAATATCGTTCAAAATTATTGATTGAGAAAATTCCACTACATGTTTTGGGTACATGTTTCTTGTAACTGATTTTACAATGACTATAAAATATGAATGTATTGTATACAAATGTAAAGTCTTGCAAAGAAACTTCCCAATTTCCATGTAAATAAATAGGATTTTGAAGATCAACCATAAATTTACTCGCCTGATTTTCCGGATGGATTAGTGGGCAACTATTGCTCGGTAAAATTTTATAGAAACTCATTTTACTAGGTCTTTTGATGATATCCATGAGGGTTTTTGATATCCATGCCATTTGACATAGTATTGTTTATACTTACCCACCATTTTAGTTTTCAATATTTTCTGAATTCTGAACACTGTAGGTCTGGAAATAACTTGTAATTCCTGTTCATAGAATTTCCCTTGTATTACATTGTTATCACTATCTTTAGTAACATACATTACAGGACTCTGTTTAGTATTAATTTTAGTAATTTGAAATACATCATCACTCCAATTACTATCGAAATTTTTGATGAAAGGTGAAGCAGATATTTTACTAATTCTAACGTGATCACCGACTTTATATTTTGGGCAACTATTGCTCGGTAAAATTTTATAGAAACTCATTTTACTAGGTCTTTTGATGATATCCATGAGGGTTTTTGATATCCATGCCATTTGACATAGTATTGTTTATACTTACCCACCATTTTAGTTTTCAATATTTTCTGAATTCTGAACACTGTAGGTCTGGAAATAACTTGTAATTCCTGTTCATAGAATTTCCCTTGTATTACATTGTTATCACTATCTTTAGTAACATACATTACAGGACTCTGTTTAGTATTAATTTTAGTAATTTGAAATACATCATCACTCCAATTACTATCGAAATTTTTGATGAAAGGTGAAGCAGATATTTTACTAATTCTAACGTGATCACCGACTTTATATTTTGGTTTTTTAATAGCAACTGTTTTAGTCCGTACACGTATTTTCGAGCTGATATCTACGGGTCTCAAACCATTCAGACCTCGATGTGATGAATTATTATAACTAACAAGTATTTTCGGTAATACATTTATCCATATTTTATTACCTTGATGCACGAAATATTTCTTCAATCTATCCCTCAATGTCCGGTTAAATCTTTCAACATGTGCGGCTTTGTATTGAGAATGTACAGAATAATGATTTATTTTGAAACGATCCAGGATTTGCTTAACTTTACTATTGTAAAACTCCTTGCCTATAATAATAATAATAATTATAATAATAATAATAATAATTATAATACCTAAATCGGTTTGCAAATTGTCTGGATGCCCATTTTTAAACATTGAGTTAATTGCTTTAAATATTTCGTCTGCAGATTTCGTCTTTGTTGGTACACAGTGGGCAAACAATATTTATAAAAATATATTTATAACCCTTGTTAATCTTCGAATACGGTATCATCTCCATCAAATCCATTTGCCATAAATCAATAATACCGAATGTTTTATAAGCTCTTGCTGAAAATCTTTTCCGCATCGGTTTGTTTAAACTGTACGCAAGCTGATCTGACAACCACTTTTGCGTTTACTTTTTCGAATTTGGGACTCTTTTCTTTAACTTTGCCACTCCACCGAAACCTGCTTCGTCTTCTGGGTTCGTCCAAATCTTCTCCATTACAACACGATGATTTAAATTTTAATTTAACATTAGGTAATGATTGCCCCATCGTTTATTGTGATAATAATGATAATGCTAATGGTAACATTGCTCCGATAAAACCGCCTTGTTGTTTATATATGATTTTTCTCATTTGCTTACAATTTTTATTATTTACTAGCGATAACAAAGGCTTACGATGTTTATTCAATACTAGTTTTTTAGAATTACTGATTTTAATTTTACCTCTGACTACTTTTAATAGAATTTTGAGTAAATCATCGACAACAAAATTTGGAAATTATTGTAAAATAGACATTCTTTTCATACTCGATGCCTTTAACAATGCATTAAAATATGGGAAACCTCTATGATTTTTTACAATTTTAACTGTTTTCTTACTCTTTTTAATAATGTTTTTCGAAATTAGATTCATTGCAGGGTAATTCTCGGTTATTAGTTTTTTAGATGGTGTATAACTGGTTTTTGGTGGAACTTTGTTTTTCTTTTTAATACTTTATCTAAGTTTACGGATATTTTTAAGCCTGGATTTCATAAACATTTTTACATGTTAAAGTTTTCAACTTTGTTTATATACCATGGCACCTTCTTTATTGAAAATATCTGTTTTTACCCTTAAATCATCATTGCATTGTTGTGTGAATTCAAGAAATATATATCCATGTGGTGATTTTGTAACATCTTGAAATGCACTGATTAGAAAATTACGATTATTAGGGTATGCTTGTCGAACAAGAAAATCAATAACTGTTGCATCTCTAGGATTCTTGAAAATAACTAAATATTGAGCATTTAAATTCCTTGTTCGATGTGCGTCACCCTGATGAAATAGATTTTGAGTAATAAAGATCACAGTAACACCAACATGTCTACTGATTTTTGTGAATAAATTATTAAAATCCTTTTCTTTATTAGCTTCCTGATACAAATCATCAATAATGATGACATCACCTTTCCTTAAACGACTTGACCAGTTTTTATCGAAACCCTTTACTATTTTCATGTTTTTCAATTTACAGAAATTATCTTGAGTTAATCCATGTTCTTCATCTGCACCCCTATGCCAATAAATCTTGTTGAATTTTGTTTGAAATTAATTAGATTTCAGTAATTTACACACAAACATAGTTTTACCACTACCACTTGGGCCGACGATTTGATATACAGCATCATTTCTTAATTCCATTATTAATTTGTATAATTATAGGTTTTTGTTTATATTATATGATTTAATGAACTCTTCCTAAAAATCATATATATAGCTTAATATTTCTTTATTGTTTAATTATGTTATCAAATATAAATTATAAAGGAACTTTCGATGTATCAAAAATGATATTTCCAATTGGTAAACCCCAGCAAATTGTTGATAGGAGTGAAAAATACCCTATAATATTTTTCAAATCCGGCAAATGCAGAATCATGGGATGCAAGAAACCTTTAGATGTCAATAAATTACAATATAGAATAAAGGAAATTAAAATACAGTCAATTACAGTTACCATGGATATGGTTCAATCTATCAATCTATACAACATGTCAACAAAATGTCTTTGTATGTTCGAGCCAGATTTATTTCCTGCACTGAGGCTTTTAAAATACAACCCAATGTGTGTTAACGTGTTTGCCAGTGGCAAAATAGTCATATTAGGGGTGCGAAATCTAGAGTACAGAAATATTGTTTGTGACATACAAAATGAAATCACGGGATTGGTCGATATCTGATTGGCTAATGATTGATTAAAACAACTTGCTTATTCATTTCATTTCATTTTTAAAATGGAAAATATTATGATGACAACAAGCACTAAATTAACAAAGAAAGAAATAGAAAATTACGGTAAATTTATGATTTATTATTTATTAATATTATTATCATTGTTTCCAGATAAATATCAGGCCGTAATCTTAGAACGGTTGTTCTTTTTCTATCCACAACTACGATCAATAGTCAAAGACCAGCCAGAATCAATCATTCCAGATCTGGTATATGGAACAACCAACATATGGATCTTCAATATAATAGATCAAGCTCTCTGGGATATAAAGCTTGACCGAAGACCGAAGGAGATGGAACCAGAATACCCCTGTATTCTGGGTTGCAGCTGCTGTGATTTTCGCTACCAGCGATATGTCGAATGGTGCCTGGCGAAATCCGTTAGGAATTCATCTAAATATCAACTTTTTAGGAAATAAATGTTTGGTATTTTATTTTTTGTTTTGTTTTGGTATTAATAGTTTTATTTTTATGGTGGTAACAATAAATGTTTTGTATTTTATTTTGGTAGTAATAGTTTTATTTTTGTGTTGGTAACAATAATAATAATAATAATAATAATAATAATAATAATAATAATAATAATAATAATAATAATATTATTAATAATAATAATAAAAATAATAATAATAATAAATGTTTTGTATTTTATTTTGGTAGTAATAGTTTATTTGGTGGTGGTAACAATAATAATAATAGTAATAATAATAATAATATTAATAATAAAACACGTGATAATAATAATGCATTTTATATAGATGACAGATGTATGTAAAATCATATACAATCTCCATGGGTTAATTCACATACAGTTTTATATATTTTGCATTCACGCACTTATCTTGCACTTATCATGCACTTAACATGCATTGTCTTTGTTCTAATCATATACATGATTCTGATTGGTTAATCATTATCTTTCAAGGTATAAAAGCGCGTCACCACCTTATAAAGATCATAAATCAAACATGACCAAGAAAATAAGTGTCCAACCTGTTCAGATGTTCCACAATTATAAAATGTATTTTTTAAAGGAGCCTATCAATATGCAATTGGCAAATCCAGTCAAACTCAATAAAACTCAATTTCAATCTCTTGCTGGGACTCTCTCAATGTTAGATATCAAGGATATTGATAATACATTCAAAACGATCAATTCCAATTTAAAATGCAATGAAAATGCTTTCTTCACGAGTCAATATACCAGATATTATGATGCATTTACAGAAATTGGATTCAAAGAACAGGAAAACTGGTATGTAACAATAACAATCCAAGGATATAAAGCTGATCAAGATGATGTGCTTTCTCCAATCTGAAAAAATGTTACTGCTAGACTTTCACAGTTATTTTAATGTATAGTGTTTAGTGTTTAATAAATGTATTAATGTTTTCTTTGTTATTCTATAAACAAAATTATAAGTAGTTTTAAAATAGTTTTAAAAAAGGTAAAATATAAAATTATTAATTAATTTTTTGTTTAGAATATTTAATAAACTTTTTGTTTGATAAACTCGAAGAAATAACCGGTGTAAAAATTAGAGATATGTTGACTCTAGTTGAAGCATTGAGTAAAGAAGATTCATGTTGTGATTCTGGATGTCAGAGTGATGATACTGAAATTGTTAATGATGGAGAAATTAATACTGAAATTATTAATGATTCTGAAGAAATTATTGATGATACACTTATTAATGATGAAGAAAATATTAATGATACTGAAGATACTACCGAAATTAATAAAGATGAGCCGACCGAATTTAAGAATTGTATTGACCATGTTATAGAAAATATTATGAAAGAATATTGTGGTGATGAAGAATGTTCATGTAATAATCAATAAATCTTTAAAAATGTAGTTTTTATTAATAATAATAATAACAAAGAAATATTTATTAAAATCTATGATAAACTTTATTACATAAATATAAAACAGATGCTCCAGTTAATAGTTTTAATAAAAATTTGCAATTTTCGATATAAATATCAGAGCGTTTGGCTTCTGCGGCAACTTGAATAATCGCTGTTCATCCACCGTTTGTTTCTACCCACGGATCAATTTTTGTTTCTATCACCTAAAAATTGATAAATTAATAACAATATAAAGTAATTTACCTCTATAGACCATTGGAAATGATTTTCATAGTCAGAGCCAGATTTTAATATCATGTGTTTCATATAGATTAATCCTACTATTATTCGCATCCATTTATTATTTTCATCGAACATGTAACTAAATATAGATTGGAATGACTTCTTTCTCTCCAATGGTGGCAATTTGAGAATTTTTTCATAATCAAATGGAATGTCTTCTACGATTTTCTCGGTACGGTTTACCATGAATTTTATGTTTTTAATGATATCATCTTCTTCGCTATTATTAGAGACCAGCTCATTCAACAAAGTTATAAAAAATTTAGTTTCTGTCATTTTATAAAAATATTTGGAAGTGTAAGCTTATTTATACTATATTCGACCAATCAAAATCATGCAATACTAAGAAAATATGTAAAAATATATAATGGAAATGGTAATGATGATTTGTTTGCACTGTTAACTTCTTTCGATTTTTTGTCACCACTGTTAACTGGTTTTTGTAATTTCATTATACGATTGAACTGATCAGTTGTTTTATTAGAATAAAATTTTATAATATATTGAACTTGATTCAACATTTTTTCATTAAGTTTACGATTTTCTTTCAATTCGAATATTGATTTTCTTAATTCATTTTTGATAATACCAATGGTCTTATTTAGATATATAATATCATCATATAATTCGTTTTTAGCTCTTTTTAAAGTCTCATATGTATGTTCAAATTGGAATTCTAAATTACTCATTCTTTCGGATAATCTTTTGACTGGAGTTTTCAAATATCTAGATCTATCTATCATATACACAATATCCATCAATACTGTGTATCAGGACATACACATCTTGTTGAATTTTTACCTTGAACGGTTACAACAATTGAGTTGACCATATTAAAAACTAATAATATTATTAAAATTTCTTTAATCATTTTCAAAACAATATAAATTAATATTAATTGTTTATAGCTAAAGATTTGTGTGTTTAACTTCTCATTGGTCTAAATTAGTATAAAAGTAATTGTTATTTCAATTTTTTATCATTAAAATGGTTGTACGGAGCGCAGTTCAAGCTATGAATGAAATTAAACATTATGGTAATTTATTATTACTATTATTATTATTAACTATTTGATAGATGATTATTTTAAAGTTATTAAAGAACGTCTGGAATTCTATTATCCAGAAATAAATGAAATATTGAAGAATAAACCAAAATCTATAATTCCAGATTTAGTCTTTAATTATACGTCAATATGGATATTTACCATAATCGACGAGTTCCTATGGGATGTCAAGCAAAACAAAATGGCAAAAGATATGGAACCTGAATATCCATGTGGTGATGGATGTCATTGCTGTGCGGCCCGATATCGAAAGTATGTGGAATGGGCTTTGAATAAAGCTATTCGACAATATTATTATAGTAGAATTATTTCTTTATAATAAAAGTTTTTGTTGTATATGTCTTGGTTTTTTATTATATATTAATAATATTAATAATATTAATAATAATAATTATAATAAAATTAATAATATTAACAACAATAATAATAATATTAATAATAATAATAATATTAATAATAATATTAATAATAATAATAATAATAATAATAAGAATATTAATAATAATAATAATAATTAAAGTTTTTATAAGTATTAATAAAATTTTTATAAGTAATAATAGAATAATAAAAAGTAATAATAATATTAATAATAATAATAAAAAAAATAAAATAAATTTACAAAATATATACTACTTATAAAAAATAAGTAGTCAATTAAAATTAAAAAATGTTTAAAAATAAAATGACCTTGAAAAATTTGATGAGTCATCCAATGACCTTGACCCACTTTTGAATGACCTTGACTTACTTTTGAATGACCTTGAGAAAATTTTGATGAGTCATGGTCTTTGTTTAAATTACCTCGAAATTTTTTGATGACTCATCCAATGACCTTGATCTACTTTTGAATGACCTTGAATGACTCATGGCCTTTGTTTAAATGACATTGAGAAATATGATGACTCATCTAATGACCTTGAATGACTCATCGTCTTTGTTTAAATGACCCTGAGAAAATTTTGATGAGTCATTGTCTTTTTTCTAAAAAATTTGTACTTTTAAACTTAGAAAAATTTTTCTGCCGGGGGGGGGTATGTGAGCTAGATGGCGTCTGAGCTAGATGGCCGGTATCACACTACTTTGAACCAACAAAAACTTGAGCTAGCCAACAATCAACATCAGCTAAAAACACTGCCAGTAAATGAACAGAATTTTCAGAATGCGCCAACAAGCAAACATCATATTTAACTCAATGAGCATTTTGCTGATTATTATTTGTAAATGTGCAAAACGTATCTTTGTTTGCTCTTCATTCTTTTTGACTTGTTGAAAATATCAAGGCGTTCAAAGCCGCTATGGCGAAATAACAAAAAAACTAAAAATTCATTGGGTAAGTCCTAAATATAAGTATATCTTGCTCAAATCTTTACCATAAAATCAATGCAGCTTGCATCACACAACGGATGGTTGGAGAGGAACTTTCTGATACTTTTATAATTCGGGACCACCCTAAACTACAGTTAATGCCTTTTTAACTTTAGCAATACGGTTAGCCACAAAATATGATAATCTCAGCGCATTTTTCATTATTGATGTGCAGGCCTTCATGAATTTCCCCTGTTCTTCGTGTTCCCGTTTTTTCTTACAAAATATCAAATGGATTGTCTTTTAATTCAGAGTGCTTGAAATTCAAATTGTGAAGCAGTTTCGAAGGTCTCATTGCCTCATTAGAAAGCTGGTCGCTGCAAATTATACAGAGCGGCTTTGATGTGTAGGAATCACCTGTGCCGATAAATCAGTATTTCAAGTAAGAATCATTGTACTGTCAGTTAAAAGTTATATGTTTCTTTGATGTTGAAAGCTTGTCTTATGCATCTTCATTTGGATTTTTCTTTTCCCAAGGAAACTTTCTAATGACGTCGGTTTCGTATTCATGTTTGCTAATTTATGCCTTAAATTTGAGCAAACACAATATGCACGTAAGTCAAGCACTGTTAAATACGACACCGTACCTGTGAACCAAGAGAAGAGAAATAGAGCCTATTATTTACACCAAGCGAAGTTGAGATAAATCACCTATAATATAAAACAAAAATCAATAAATTTATAGCATATAAACACACATACTCAGCTTGAGGTTGCTTGTAAAATAGTCAATGAGACAAACCCTACACTATAGAAACACAAAAAGGGATAGAGAAATAAAATAATGCACATTAACACAAACCATAATAAAACATGCATGCAAACTTCTAACATGTAGCCATCCGAAGTTGAAAAAATCCTTATAATAAATTAATTTAGACATTTTTGAGATATTTTTAGAAAGAAAAATGGCGGAAAAAATTTTTAAATTTGATTTTGAGGAAACTTATCCAAATTTTTTTTGAAAATGATGAAATTTCTTCGTAAGATTTATTTGAAAATTGAAATTAATTTAATATTTCCATAGACTTTCAGACATTTCTGCAGAAAAAATTCCATTTCGCGATGAAGAAGAATTCACATTGTACGATTTATTTGAAAATTGAAATAAATTTAATATTTCCATAGACTTTCAGAAGTTGCTAGGCCCTCAACAACACCTGAGACTCGAACAAAAAAGCATACACTGTAAATTTTATTTATAAGTTATAAAAAATTATTCTTCTTACAGAATTTCGGAAATCGATAAAATAAGAATTATAAATGCCATGGAAAATGGTGAAGACTATTTCCATTTTGGAAAATTATTAGGAATATCCAGAAATTTCATCAAAACAATAATATTTAAATACCGGAAATTTTGGAAATTGTCACAAGGCAAGATTGGTGGCAGTAAATCCAAAATTTCGGAAGAACATGGCAATAAACTACTTGATTTTGTCGAGAAAACTGTTTATGCTTCATTAGAGGAAATGAAGAACTTCCTAATTTCCGAAAATTTAAGTGTTTCCACAAATACTATTTCCCGTTTTCTTGGAAATCACCTACTAACCACCAAGCAAATAAGACCATCGGTCGCTGAAAGAAATTCAGATCACGTCTTGGATCTCAGAATGGAATACAAGACGCGATATTTAGAAGAAGCATGGATGGATTCTGAATTAATATATATTGATAAATGTGGCTTTATTAATTGGACAAGCAAGAAACTGGGAAGAAATAAAAAAGGTGAGCGATTATACCCACACTTCCAACGAACCGAGGGAGAAATATGTCCTTGGCTCTCGCAATTGGAGTCAATGGACCAGTCAATCATAAATTAATAGTAGGATCCTATAAAAAGGATACCTACCAGATCTTCATCAACGAAATAACTGTAAAATTAAATGTAACTGGATATCGTTTAATCCACGACAATGCTTCAATTCAAAAACTTTAAGTATTTTTTATCGATTTAAAAGCCTAAAAAAAAAATAAAAATTGGCTTAAATCGCCTATGATTGATCGTACTGATGATTATTTTCGAATAAAATTGGTTCAAACCCGAGAACCTAAATATATTATATAAAAGCCTAAGTATTTTTTTCATTATCCATCAAAAATGGCTCAATTCGCCTGTCGATTAAAAAGCCTAATTATATTTGCTCGAATAAAAATCATTATTATTTTTATTTACTTTTATTATTTGTTTAAGTCAATAATAATATTTATTTATATTTTAATTATATTAAATTTAATTATTTGTTTAAGTCAATAATATTATTTATTTATATTTTAATTATATTAAATTTAATTATTTGTTTAAGTCAATAATATTATTAATTTATATTTTAATTATATTATTATTTAATTATTTGTTTAAGTCAATAATATTATTAATTTATATTTTAATTATATTATTATTTAATTATTTGTTTAAGTCAATAATATTATTTATTTATATTTTAATTATATTATTATTAAATTTAATTGTTTGTTTTAATCAAGTAAATTATTTATTTTTTAAATAATATATTTTTAAATTAAATTGTTTGTTTTAATGAAGTGAATTAAATAATTATTTTTTATTTTCATTTAATTATATATTTTATATTATTATTATTATTATTATTATTTTATATCAATATTATTTTATTATTATTAACGTTTTATTTGTTTTAATGAATGAAAAAAAAAAAAACTTTTAATCCATACAAATATTTTTATTGACAAGATTAAAAAAGATTAATTTTTATTTCAAATCAAAAATATCCGAGTAATATGTTTTACGCATTTCGGCCAACAATATATGGATTGTTTGGTCACGTTTGAAATCGTGGCAACATGGACATCCATCTGAACATGATACTCTCATACTATCTTTACAAACAATGCAATTTACAACACATCGGTCACCAGATCCCTGAACGTTGTCATAGTGAATCTCGAGAAGTTCTTCAATGTTAATCCCTGTGAAATGGTAAATTTTTGTTGCGAGAAACTCTGGTGCGCAATAATCCAACGTATTTTTAATTCTTGGATAAAGTTCCTGGATTTTCTTTAAAATTACTTCAAAGAGATAAACTAAATAATAAAATAAAATACATATTTAAATATACATGATTTACCTTTTGACATTTTTTAATACTTAATAAATTAAACAAATTCAAACAAAATATTTATTAATTTATTAACATATATATTTCTGATTTAATATTTTCCACATAATCATTATAATCCAAGGATTTTATTCCTAGTATTACTACTTTCCCACTTGAAAATATATTGACACATGATGGATTATATTTTTGAAGACGTAATGCTGGAAATATTTCTGGTTCAAATACACAATTCACCTTTCTTTGTAATTCATATAGATTTATAAATTTCCCAATATCGATTGTTACAGTGATTGATTGAATTTGTAAATCATGTATATTATATTTCAAATCCCCAGTTTTTAGAGGTTGCTTACATCCCATTACCCGACATTTCCCCGATCTGAAAAATATTATCGGATACTTACCTGATCGATCTACAACTTGTTGTGGTTTTCCAAATGGGAATTTCATATCAGGTATAGAATATCTTCCTTTATAATTTATATTACTCAACATTTTCAAATAATTTCAATTCAAGTAATTCTAAAAATTAAAACAAATATAAACAATTAAATAAATAATTATTAATAAAATGGAATTAAGAAATGATGCTGTATATCAAGTAGTTGGACCAAGTGGTTGTGGAAAGACTTTATTTGTATGCAATTTATTACAATCGAACTTGTTTAAATCAAAATTCAACAAAATATATTGGCATAGAGGAGCTGACGAAGAACATGGACTTACTCAAAATCAATTCTGTAAATTGAAAATGACAATAATTAAAGGGTTTGATAAAAATTGGTCATCTAGATTACATCAAGGCGATGTTATTATTATCGATGATCTATACCAGGAAGCTAATAAAGAAAAGGATTTTAATAATTTATTTACAAAAATTGCTCGAAATATTGGAGTTACTGTTATTTTCATTACTCAAAACTTGTTTCATCAAGGGGGCAGTCATAGAACTCGTAATTTAAATGTCCAATACTTGGTTATTTTCAAAAACCCTAGAGATGCAACCATTATAGATTTTCTTGCTAGACAAGCTTATCCCAATGATAGAAAATTTTTAATTGATTCGTTTCAAGATGCAACAAAGGTTCCCCACGGATATTTGTTCTTTGACTAAACACAACAATGTCCTGATGAATTACGTATTAGAACTGACATTTTCAATGAGAAAGGTGTTACGATTTATAAACAAAATTGAAATCTGAAAATAATTACTTGAAATGACGTTTAAAAAAGTTATTGTTCAACGTGAAAAATCCACAAAGAAAAAAGTTACAAAAAAAAGGGTTACTAAACGTAAAATAATAAAAACGAGTAAGAAGATTGTTAAAGATAAAAAGTGGATTAAAATATAAACAAAACAACTAGATGAAAAATGTATTTAATATGAAAGTTGAACGTAGTCTACCATACTTTAATGCCTTGATGAAGGCTCCTAATAACAAAAGAATGAATATTTTACAGAATTTTCCTTCATTTGTTATAGATGATCTAGTTGAAGTTATTGTTAATGTAGTTCGTGGTAATGTAAACATTACTAAAGTTAAAAAACTTGTATTACAAAAGCATAAAAGATCGCTTTTATCTTTAGTAAACACTAAGAATCGACGTCTGATGCGAAAAATAATATATAAACAAAATGGTGGATTTTTGGGGGCATTAATTCCAATAGTATTATCTACAATAAGCGCAATTTCATCATTAACTTCTTAATGGGTACCAAGAATTCATTACCGGATAAACATAATTTAGATTTAAATATTTTGACAACTTGTTGTAATAATGAAGGAAACATTAACCAAAAATCGAAACACGGTGAAAAAGCTCGAAAAAGTATGGACAGACCCAAAACATCCCGCTGGTTTTGGTGGTGTAAGGAAACTGGCAAAGGAAGTAGTTAATTCAAAGAAAGAAACTCAGAATTGGTTATCTGGGCAAATGGCGTACAGTTTAAATAAACCAATGTTGAAGAAATTCAAAACCCGTAGTTATAAAACAATGGAGTTGATGATTTATGGCAAATGGATTTGATGGAAATGATACCATTCTCTAAAATTAATAAGGGATACAAATATATTTTGACATGTGTTGATATATTTAGTCGATTCGCTCGTGCTATTCCAACAAAAACCAAATCGGCCAATGAAATGGCTGAAGCAATCAAGGAATTATTTATTGATGGCAAACCTCGTAATTTACAAACTGATTTGGGTATGTAATTAAATAAATTAATTAAATTAAATTTATTCTTTAGGTAAAGAGTTTTATAATAGTAAAGTTAGAGAAATTATCAAAGGAATAAATCATTACTCTGTATTTTCTCAATTTAAAGCTGCCCACGTGGAAAGATTTAATCGAACTCTAAGAGATCGCTTGAAAAAATATTTCGTATATAAAGGAAATAAAACCTGGATAAATGTTTTACAGAAAGCTATTTATAGCTACAATTATTCGCCACATAGGGGTTTAAATGGAATGCGACCAATTGATGTTTATTCAACGAATAATATGGATAATTGGATATCACAACAATCTGATTCTATCATTAAAAAGCCTAAATATAAAGTGGGTAATCACGTTAGAATAAGTAAAATCAGTGCTTCTCCATTCATCAAGAATTTTGACAACAATTGGAGTGATGAAGTATTTCAAATCTCAGAAATTGATACGAATCAGAATCCTGTAATGTACTTTATCAAAGATGATGAAAACAATCAAGTTAGTGGAAAATTCTACGAACAGGAACTCCAAGTTATAGAAACCCCTACTGTATTCAGAATTCAAAAGATATTAAAAACCAAGAATGTTGGTAAATATAAACAATACTATGTTAAATGGCATGGATATGAAACTCCAACTTGGATATCTGAAAATCAATTAATTAAATAAATATTATGAAAGAAAACCAGTTTTATATGATTTTACCTAGTAATAGTTGTCCTCTTATTTTTCCTAATAATGTAGCTAGTAATTTTAATGTCGAATTTCAAAATCCTATTTACTTGGATGGTGAGTGGGAAGTTGCTTTGATTGATTTTACTTTTGTGTATAAAACATTTCCGTTTTATAGTAATTCTTACCTAAGTTATGAAACGATGAAGAGTGGTACTGAAATAAAATATTTGAAAATAAATAATCAAAATGAAACTTATGAATTAATAAATTCTAAACATACCCCTGATGTCGATGTTTTTATTGAAAAATATGAGAACTTGGTTATTGTCTGTCCACATGTTCCATTTAAAGTAACATTCCCTGACATTCAACATGCGTTTAGTTTTGGATTAAAATCTATATCCGTCATTAATGAAGATGATCATTGTCGATTAAAATTACCAAAGTTTACAGATGATGGTGTTATGGAACAATTCGGGATAATTATAAGTTATGAAGAAAAAACAATATTTGAAAAATATTTTGAAGATAATTTACTCATAAACACATTATCTGAATTACAAGGACATTTAATGTCATTTATTCCGTCTCCGTTTAAAGAACTAAAAATTGAAAACAATGAATTGGTTAAAATAAAACTTGCAGATAACATTTCAAAAATATATTTTGACAACAATTTAATCAAAACCTTAGGATTAAATAAACAAACTTTTAGTGATAAAGACATCGTTGGTAATAAAGTTCCAAGATTATTACATCATCATCAACAAATGTTCATTTATTCGAATATTATTGAACCAATAACTGTTGGAGATGTTAGAGTTCCTCTATTAAAATCTATTTGGGTTAAAAACTATGAACAAGGGGAAATTGTACAATTAGAAATGAAGAATCCAATGTATTTACCAATTTCAACTTCAACTATAAACAACATTGAAATTAATATTCGCGATGATGGTGGAAAATTAATTAAATTTAGTAAAGATACCAAAACACATTTATCAATACATTTTAGAAAAATAAATGAATAAAGAATTTTACATAAATCTACCGAGTAATAGTTGTCTTCTTACTCATCCAAATAATAAAGCTGATAAATTTAATGTTGAATTTCAAAATCCTATTTACTTGGAAGGTGAATGGCAAGTTGCTCTGACCGATTTCACTTTTGTATACAATAATTTTCCATTTTATAACAACTCAAATATTAAATATAGTAAGAGTACATTACATACAAGTTATGAATATTTTTACTATAACGATGCAAATAATGAATATACAATTAGTCACGACTCTATATTTTATCTAGTATACATTGATGAAAATACTTTAAATATTAATTGTAAATATTTTCCATTTAAAATTTCATTTGATAGTATTGCAGAAGCTCAAAAATTAGGATTTAATAAAAAAGAAATAAATTTTATTGAAAACTTGAATCAAATTAAAATTCCTTCAAATAATCGTAAAATAAAGTTTGACACAATTCGATTAACTATAAATTATTTTTACGATGTCGAGTATACAGATAAATTTGAAGAAAATTTAATCATTACTAATTTATCACAAATAAATGATCAATTAATGACTTTTTATCCGCATCCATTTAAATCTTGCGAAATTGAACAAGGAAGATTAGTCAAAATTGAATTGGAAGATGATGTCAGTAAAGTTAAATTTAGTAAATTTTTGGCTCAAAGTTTGGGATTAAGTGAAGAATCATATTCAGAAAAAGTTATTGTTGGATTACGTTTACCAGAAATTTTGCAAAGTAATCAACAAATGATGATCTATACAAATATCATTGAACCTATTCTTGTTGGTGATGTTTTGATACCTCTATTGAAATGTGTATGGGTTGAAAAACATAAAAAGGATGATCTAGTTCAAATTATAGAGAAAAACCCAATGTATTTGTCTGTATCATCAACATATATAAACAATATAGAAATCAATATTCGTGACGATAGTGGAAAATATATATTTGGTAAAGAAGATAAAACTTTTCTTACATTACATTTTCGTAAAATAAATGAGTAATCCTGACATTGTAAATTTTTATAGTAGTAGTCAATCTGGTGGAGAATTACCATATTTTATAGGTAAACAATATGGAACCGGTTGGTTGAAAACAATAGGTAGATTTGCATTACCTATTCTTAGACGTATAGGCAATTTCGGTATGAAAACGGCAAATGACGTAATAAATAATAATTCTGATTTTTTACCTGCTTTAAAATCAAATGCAATATCTGAATTTAAAGAATCTTTACCTAGTGTTATGCAAACTTTACCTAGTGTTATTAATAAAGTAAGTGATGTATTTAATCATGAAAATGAACAAAAAGGAGGGACACTTAAGCGTAGAAAGATTATGAAGAAACATATAAACAAAAGAATGAGAGGATTCGGAACTATATTTGAAAAATGATTAGTGCAAAATCTGAATTATGTCTTTTTGATAGACCATCCCCTCAAGCCGTGATTGAACATGGTTCATTTGAAGATATTTTCCCAATGAATTCAATAACTGATGCTGGTACCTCTTCGATTCAATTTTACATTAACGGATCACAAACAGAATATTTAGATTTGAACGATACTTTGTTATATATTCAGTTGAAAGTTGTAAATAGCTTAGGTGAAAATATTACACAAGAAGCTGACGTAACAGCAAACAATTTCTTTTTTTCAAACTCTTTTTAAAGACGCTGAATTAGTTTTTAATTCTACTAAAATTGAAGGAGCAAATGATAGTTTTGCACACAAATCTCTAATTGAAACTATTATAAATTATAATCAAGATACTAAACATACATCTTTAGGGGGAATGGGTTACACTGAACATGATCTTATGCGAAAAACATGGATTGCAAAATCAAAAGCATTTTCATTATGTTCACTACTCCAATTTGATTTCTTTGATCAACCCAAATATTTGTTACCAGGTGTTAGTGTCCAAATTAAATTAACAAGAACAAATCCAGAAAAAGTCTGACATGTACTAAATTTGTACCTAAAATAGTATTGCTAGATGCAAAATTAATGGTTAGAAGAGTTCGTGTTGAACCTTCTGTTTTAGCGGGTCATCAAATAGGTCTTGCTACAAGAAATGCAATTTATCCAATGCGAAGCAAAGAAGTTGTTGAATTTTCTTTACCTATTGGATCTTCTTCTTTTTATAAGGAACAAATATTTGGTGATAGGCGATTACCTAATTTTATCCTTGTAACTTTCCAGGGAAATAAAAGATTTAGTGGTTCGTTTTTAGATACATTTACCATGTTTGATCACTTTAACGTTAAGTCAATAACTTTAAGTAAAGGAAGTGATTATCGTGAAAAATATAGTCAAGATTTTGAAAATGATAATTATAGTACAAGTTATATGCAAAGTATTGTTAGGAATATGGGATATCTTAATAAAAATTTGAATTGTGGTATCAGTATGTCAGATTTTAGAAATAAGTATCTATTCTTTACATTCGTATTGGCTCCAGATTTCGATCTTAACCAAAGTCAGTTACCACAAAGTGGAAATTTAAGATTAGATATAAAGTTTGGATCACCCCTAACTGAATCTGTTACGGTAATTGTATATGGGGTTTTTGAAAAGGAGATTCAAATTACTTCCAATCGAACAGTATTAGTTTGAACTATAAACCAGATTGAGATTTTTTAATTGTCAAGTATGAAGTAAGAATTTTTATTAATTATATATTTTTAAATTATTATTAGTTCTATTCAGATTGATTCTATTGGTAGAAAATTATTGGGAAAAGATTTTCTTGGAGTTTTCCCTCTAGATAAAATTCCATATATCGATGTTAACAAAGCTTTGATTGTAAATACTCAATCATCTAATCTCAGTGGCGAACATTGGCTTGCAATTTATGTAAAACCAAATAAAATAAATGTATTTGATCCAATGGGTTTCTATTATCCCCCTATATTAATTAATAAACTAGAATCAATGTTAATGCCAATTGAATACAATCGAATTCGTTATCAAAATCCGATGGCAAAAACATGTGGACAGCATTGTTTAGCTTGGTTAAAAACAATGAAAAAATAAATGAATTTATTGAATAAAGTTTCGTTTCAAAATGGTTTTTAATTAAAAATGTAATGAAAGATGCATTATGTAATATTCCTTTTAAAGGATTAAGTTCAGAGGATTATATGTATTTAAATGTTTTTGATGTTATGTAATTAAGTGTGTTTTATAAACTAAATTTTAATTGGTCCATCATGTAATCACTTACATGTTTGTTAATATATAACTGAATGCATTTTTTAAAAAATTCAATTTTATCAAATACCAAACTTTAGTAAGTTTTTTATCATATTTTTAATTATTTTTATTTTTATTTTTAGAAAATGGAATCTATCAATAATATAATTCAAGAATTAAAATCGTTAATAAAAATTACCAACAAAAATGTTAAAACTCAGAGTCGCAAAAGTAAAAGAGTTAAATGTAAGTACTATTAAATTTTTACTATTATAAAATGATAATTTTTGAATTAAATTTAATATTAACATTTTATTAATTTAAACACAAAAATTAAAAATAATATGATAAAAAACTATGACGAATAAAGTTAAATAAATTTTATTTAAATACATTTGGCTTCAATAATTTTCCAAATTGGTCGAATAGTCTGGTTTCCTTCTTTATATCCTTGAATTCTTATTTTAATCATAAAATGTTCATTTTCTTTTTTATTTTCATAATTACATTCTTTTTCACAATTCATAAAAGTGAATTGTTCATTAAAACTAATATCTTTGTTGATGGCTCGTAATAACTCTGTTATATTTTTTCGATCAATTTCACCAATTTCACCAACTTTCATATTATATAGGCTTTGTTTCAATGTTGTTGGTTCCTATTAAAATTTATTAATAATATTACTTTTAATAAAAATACTTACTCTAAATGAATAGATGATTGGAAATTTTAAATATTCCATTGAATATTGTAAATACATTACTGGTAAATTTCTGCTTAAACTGATAGCATTTATGGAATTTTCCTCAAGAATTAACTTGATAGCTTCTTTTCTAACCGAGGTTTCTATAAAAAACAATTAATGAATAATTACATAATATAAAAACCATTTACTTTTATTCATTTTATGATTTTAAACTATTTTAAACTACTTATATAAGATTTTCAAAATAAAATTAACCAATCAAATTCATTTATTCATTGTGTGTAAAATTAATTTAATGTTTAGTGATTTATTTTAACGATTGTTAATGATTTATTTTAATGATTTTATACTTATATATTTAAATTTTTCTTTTATTATAACAGGTAACCTTTACCCAAATTTTTGCAATTCTCCACAACATGATGGAAATTGTGATACGATTATGGAGAATTATTATTCTCATACCTATAATCACATCACCTATTTTATTTGCCCCACGTGTAAACAACCCATAAAATGAATTATACCGACTTTTATTTAAAGCATAAGGAACATTTAACACAGTTTAACTGTAAGCGAAAATATATTTTTAAATTACCATTGAATGATAATAATAATAATAATAATAATAATAATAATAATAATAATAATAATAATAATAATAATAATAATAATAATAATAATAATAATAATAATAATAATAATAATAATAATATTACAAAAAATAAAAGAAAAACAAATAATAATATTAATAATCCACGCTCTTCGAAAGTTCCTAAAGTTATAGAAACTATCATACTTTCAGACTCTGACGAATCAAAGACGGATGATGATGTAATAATCATTTCTGATTCAGATGATGTTTTTCCTGTTGATATTCCTTCTGTTAATCAATATGGTGGCTCGATAGCACCTATTGTTAATTTTGATTTAAATCAATCACATGCCATTGTTAGAATGGATGTTTCGAATTTAAATTTAAAGTTAATTACAGTACCCACACAGTTAATTAATAAATTAAATAATGTTATCAATCAAATGGGATCTGTTAAGATTCAATTTTGTATTGATGTAGAGTTTGAAAAAGATGGAGAATTTCAATCTTTCATCATTTCAAACTCTGCCAGAATAATGAATGATTCATTTTTAGATGAAGGTGCTACTCTTCTTGACGAAAAAATAACATTAATTAATGATAAAGGTAGTAACTGGGTTATAAATAAAATAAAAGAAATTCATTTTGTTCTTGCCAAGTTTTCACAAATAAATCGGCTGAGTGGTCATGGATTTATTCCAACACCATTATCATTATTAAATAAACATTGTACTGTAAATGTTGCTAATTCCGATAATTTATGCTTCATTTACAGTATTTTAGCTATTTTAAATCATGAAAATATAGGTAACCATCATAGAAATGAAACCTTTAGCTACAACACATCTGAGCTTGACTTTTCACCTTCGGATTTACCTATGAAACTTTGTGACATTCCAAAATTTGAAGCTATAAATCAAAATATTTCAATTAATGTTCTTACGTATGATGAAAATAATTTAATTAATGATTTTTATAACCCTGATGCAACAAAGGTTCCCCACGGATATTTGTTCTTTGACTAAACACAACAATGTCCTGATGAATTACGTATTAGAACTGACATTTTCAATGAGAAAGGTGTTACGATTTATAAACAAAATTGAAATCTGAAAATAATTACTTGAAATGACGTTTAAAAAAGTTATTGTTCAACGTGAAAAATCCACAAAGAAAAAAGTTACAAAAAAAAGGGTTACTAAACGTAAAATAATAAAAACGAGTAAGAAGATTGTTAAAGATAAAAAGTGGATTAAAATATAAACAAAACAACTAGATGAAAAATGTATTTAATATGAAAGTTGAACGTAGTCTACCATACTTTAATGCCTTGATGAAGGCTCCTAATAACAAAAGAATGAATATTTTACAGAATTTTCCTTCATTTGTTATAGATGATCTAGTTGAAGTTATTGTTAATGTAGTTCGTGGTAATGTAAACATTACTAAAGTTAAAAAACTTGTATTACAAAAGCATAAAAGATCGCTTTTATCTTTAGTAAACACTAAGAATCGACGTCTGATGCGAAAAATAATATATAAACAAAATGGTGGATTTTTGGGGGCATTAATTCCAATAGTATTATCTACAATAAGCGCAATTTCATCATTAACTTCTTAATGGGTACCAAGAATTCATTACCGGATAAACATAATTTAGATTTAAATATTTTGACAACTTGTTGTAATAATGAAGGAAACATTAACCAAAAATCGAAACACGGTGAAAAAGCTCGAAAAAGTATGGACAAACCCAAAACATCCCGCTGGTTTTGGTGGTGTAAGGAAACTGGCAAAGGAAGTAGTTAATTCAAAGAAAGAAACTCAGAATTGGTTATCTGGGCAAATGGCGTACAGTTTAAATAAACCAATGTTGAAGAAATTCAAAACCCGTAGTTATAAAACAATGGAGTTGATGATTTATGGCAAATGGATTTGATGGAAATGATACCATTCTCTAAAATTAATAAGGGATACAAATATATTTTGACATGTGTTGATATATTTAGTCGATTCGCTCGTGCTATTCCAACAAAAACCAAATCGGCCAATGAAATGGCTGAAGCAATCAAGGAATTATTTATTGATGGCAAACCTCGTAATTTACAAACTGATTTGGGTATGTAATTAAATAAATTAATTAAATTAAATTTATTCTTTAGGTAAAGAGTTTTATAATAGTAAAGTTAGAGAAATTATCAAAGGAATAAATCATTACTCTGTATTTTCTCAATTTAAAGCTGCCCACGTGGAAAGATTTAATCGAACTCTAAGAGATCGCTTGAAAAAATATTTCGTATATAAAGGAAATAAAACCTGGATAAATGTTTTACAGAAAGCTATTTATAGCTACAATTATTCGCCACATAGGGGTTTAAATGGAATGCGACCAATTGATGTTTATTCAACGAATAATATGGATAATTGGATATCACAACAATCTGATTCTATCATTAAAAAGCCTAAATATAAAGTGGGTAATCACGTTAGAATAAGTAAAATCAGTGCTTCTCCATTCATCAAGAATTTTGACAACAATTGGAGTGATGAAGTATTTCAAATCTCAGAAATTGATACGAATCAGAATCCTGTAATGTACTTTATCAAAGATGATGAAAACAATCAAGTTAGTGGAAAATTCTACGAACAGGAACTCCAAGTTATAGAAACCCCTACTGTATTCAGAATTCAAAAGATATTAAAAACCAAGAATGTTGGTAAATATAAACAATACTATGTTAAATGGCATGGATATGAAACTCCAACTTGGATATCTGAAAATCAATTAATTAAATAAATATTATGAAAGAAAACCAGTTTTATATGATTTTACCTAGTAATAGTTGTCCTCTTATTTTTCCTAATAATGTAGCTAGTAATTTTAATGTCGAATTTCAAAATCCTATTTACTTGGATGGTGAGTGGGAAGTTGCTTTGATTGATTTTACTTTTGTGTATAAAACATTTCCGTTTTATAGTAATTCTTACCTAAGTTATGAAACGATGAAGAGTGGTACTGAAATAAAATATTTGAAAATAAATAATCAAAATGAAACTTATGAATTAATAAATTCTAAACATACCCCTGATGTCGATGTTTTTATTGAAAAATATGAGAACTTGGTTATTGTCTGTCCACATGTTCCATTTAAAGTAACATTCCCTGACATTCAACATGCGTTTAGTTTTGGATTAAAATCTATATCCGTCATTAATGAAGATGATCATTGTCGATTAAAATTACCAAAGTTTACAGATGATGGTGTTATGGAACAATTCGGGATAATTATAAGTTATGAAGAAAAAACAATATTTGAAAAATATTTTGAAGATAATTTACTCATAAACACATTATCTGAATTACAAGGACATTTAATGTCATTTATTCCGTCTCCGTTTAAAGAACTAAAAATTGAAAACAATGAATTGGTTAAAATAAAACTTGCAGATAACATTTCAAAAATATATTTTGACAACAATTTAATCAAAACCTTAGGATTAAATAAACAAACTTTTAGTGATAAAGACATCGTTGGTAATAAAGTTCCAAGATTATTACATCATCATCAACAAATGTTCATTTATTCGAATATTATTGAACCAATAACTGTTGGAGATGTTAGAGTTCCTCTATTAAAATCTATTTGGGTTAAAAACTATGAACAAGGGGAAATTGTACAATTAGAAATGAAGAATCCAATGTATTTACCAATTTCAACTTCAACTATAAACAACATTGAAATTAATATTCGCGATGATGGTGGAAAATTAATTAAATTTAGTAAAGATACCAAAACACATTTATCAATACATTTTAGAAAAATAAATGAATAAAGAATTTTACATAAATCTACCGAGTAATAGTTGTCTTCTTACTCATCCAAATAATAAAGCTGATAAATTTAATGTTGAATTTCAAAATCCTATTTACTTGGAAGGTGAATGGCAAGTTGCTCTGACCGATTTCACTTTTGTATACAATAATTTTCCATTTTATAACAACTCAAATATTAAATATAGTAAGAGTACATTACATACAAGTTATGAATATTTTTACTATAACGATGCAAATAATGAATATACAATTAGTCACGACTCTATATTTTATCTAGTATACATTGATGAAAATACTTTAAATATTAATTGTAAATATTTTCCATTTAAAATTTCATTTGATAGTATTGCAGAAGCTCAAAAATTAGGATTTAATAAAAAAGAAATAAATTTTATTGAAAACTTGAATCAAATTAAAATTCCTTCAAATAATCGTAAAATAAAGTTTGACACAATTCGATTAACTATAAATTATTTTTACGATGTCGAGTATACAGATAAATTTGAAGAAAATTTAATCATTACTAATTTATCACAAATAAATGATCAATTAATGACTTTTTATCCGCATCCATTTAAATCTTGCGAAATTGAACAAGGAAGATTAGTCAAAATTGAATTGGAAGATGATGTCAGTAAAGTTAAATTTAGTAAATTTTTGGCTCAAAGTTTGGGATTAAGTGAAGAATCATATTCAGAAAAAGTTATTGTTGGATTACGTTTACCAGAAATTTTGCAAAGTAATCAACAAATGATGATCTATACAAATATCATTGAACCTATTCTTGTTGGTGATGTTTTGATACCTCTATTGAAATGTGTATGGGTTGAAAAACATAAAAAGGATGATCTAGTTCAAATTATAGAGAAAAACCCAATGTATTTGTCTGTATCATCAACATATATAAACAATATAGAAATCAATATTCGTGACGATAGTGGAAAATATATATTTGGTAAAGAAGATAAAACTTTTCTTACATTACATTTTCGTAAAATAAATGAGTAATCCTGACATTGTAAATTTTTATAGTAGTAGTCAATCTGGTGGAGAATTACCATATTTATAGGTAAACAATATGGAACCGGTTGGTTGAAAACAATAGGTAGATTTGCATTACCTATTCTTAGACGTATAGGCAATTTCGGTATGAAAACGGCAAATGACGTAATAAATAATAATTCTGATTTTTTACCTGCTTTAAAATCAAATGCAATATCTGAATTTAAAGAATCTTTACCTAGTGTTATGCAAACTTTACCTAGTGTTATTAATAAAGTAAGTGATGTATTTAATCATGAAAATGAACAAAAAGGAGGGACACTTAAGCGTAGAAAGATTATGAAGAAACATATAAACAAAAGAATGAGAGGATTCGGAACTATATTTGAAAAATGATTAGTGCAAAATCTGAATTATGTCTTTTTGATAGACCATCCCCTCAAGCCGTGATTGAACATGGTTCATTTGAAGATATTTTCCCAATGAATTCAATAACTGATGCTGGTACCTCTTCGATTCAATTTTACATTAACGGATCACAAACAGAATATTTAGATTTGAACGATACTTTGTTATATATTCAGTTGAAAGTTGTAAATAGCTTAGGTGAAAATATTACACAAGAAGCTGACGTAACAGCAAACAATTTCTTTTTTTCAAACTCTTTTTAAAGACGCTGAATTAGTTTTTAATTCTACTAAAATTGAAGGAGCAAATGATAGTTTTGCACACAAATCTCTAATTGAAACTATTATAAATTATAATCAAGATACTAAACATACATCTTTAGGGGGAATGGGTTACACTGAACATGATCTTATGCGAAAAACATGGATTGCAAAATCAAAAGCATTTTCATTATGTTCACTACTCCAATTTGATTTCTTTGATCAACCCAAATATTTGTTACCAGGTGTTAGTGTCCAAATTAAATTAACAAGAACAAATCCAGAAAAAAGTCTGACATGTACTAAATTTGTACCTAAAATAGTATTGCTAGATGCAAAATTAATGGTTAGAAGAGTTCGTGTTGAACCTTCTGTTTTAGCGGGTCATCAAATAGGTCTTGCTACAAGAAATGCAATTTATCCAATGCGAAGCAAGAAGTTGTTGAATTTTCTTTACCTATTGGATCTTCTTCTTTTTATAAGGAACAAATATTTGGTGATAGGCGATTACCTAATTTTATCCTTGTAACTTTCCAGGGAAATAAAAGATTTAGTGGTTCGTTTTTAGATACATTTACCATGTTTGATCACTTTAACGTTAAGTCAATAACTTTAAGTAAAGGAAGTGATTATCGTGAAAAATATAGTCAAGATTTTGAAAATGATAATTATAGTACAAGTTATATGCAAAGTATTGTTAGGAATATGGGATATCTTAATAAAAATTTGAATTGTGGTATCAGTATGTCAGATTTTAGAAATAAGTATCTATTCTTTACATTCGTATTGGCTCCAGATTTCGATCTTAACCAAAGTCAGTTACCACAAAGTGGAAATTTAAGATTAGATATAAAGTTTGGATCACCCCTAACTGAATCTGTTACGGTAATTGTATATGGGGTTTTTGAAAAGGAGATTCAAATTACTTCCAATCGAACAGTATTAGTTTGAACTATAAACCAGATTGAGATTTTTTAATTGTCAAGTATGAAGTAAGAATTTTTATTAATTATATATTTTTAAATTATTATTAGTTCTATTCAGATTGATTCTATTGGTAGAAAATTATTGGGAAAAGATTTTCTTGGAGTTTTCCCTCTAGATAAAATTCCATATATCGATGTTAACAAAGCTTTGATTGTAAATACTCAATCATCTAATCTCAGTGGCGAACATTGGCTTGCAATTTATGTAAAACCAAATAAAATAAATGTATTTGATCCAATGGGTTTCTATTATCCCCCTATATTAATTAATAAACTAGAATCAATGTTAATGCCAATTGAATACAATCGAATTCGTTATCAAAATCCGATGGCAAAAACATGTGGACAGCATTGTTTAGCTTGGTTAAAAACAATGAAAAAATAAATGAATTTATTGAATAAAGTTTCGTTTCAAAATGTTTTTTAATTAAAAATGTAATGAAAGATGCATTATGTAATATTCCTTTTAAAGGATTAAGTTCAGAGGATTATATGTATTTAAATGTTTTTGATGTTATGTAATTAAGTGTGTTTTATAAACTAAATTTTAATTGGTCCATCATGTAATCACTTACATGTTTGTTAATATATAACTGAATGCATTTTTTAAAAAATTCAATTTTATCAAATACCAAACTTTAGTAAGTTTTTTATCATATTTTTAATTATTTTTATTTTTATTTTTAGAAAATGGAATCTATCAATAATATAATTCAAGAATTAAAATCGTTAATAAAAATTACCAACAAAAATGTTAAACTCAGAGTCGCAAAAGTAAAAGAGTTAAATGTAAGTACTATTAAATTTTTACTATTATAAAATGATAATTTTGAATTAAATTTAATATTAACATTTTATTAATTTAAACACAAAAATTAAAAATAATATGATAAAAAACTATGACGAATAAAGTTAAATAAATTTTATTTAAATACATTTGGCTTCAATAATTTTCCAAATTGGTCGAATAGTCTGGTTTCCTTCTTTATATCCTTGAATTCTTATTTTAATCATAAAATGTTCATTTTCTTTTTATTTTCATAATTACATTCTTTTTCACAATTCATAAAAGTGAATTGTTCATTAAAACTAATATCTTTGTTGATGGCTCGTAATAACTCTGTTATATTTTTTCGATCAATTTCACCAATTTCACCAACTTTCATATTATATAGGCTTTGTTTCAATGTTGTTGGTTCCTATTAAAATTTATTAATAATATTACTTTAATAAAAATACTTACTCTAAATGAATAGATGATTGGAAATTTTAAATATTCCATTGAATATTGTAAATACATTACTGGTAAATTTCTGCTTAAACTGATAGCATTTATGGAATTTTCCTCAAGAATTAACTTGATAGCTTCTTTTCTAACCGAGGTTTCTATAAAAAACAATTAATGAATAATTACATAATATAAAAACCATTTACTTTTATTCATTTATGATTTTAAACTATTTTAAACTACTTATATAAGATTTTCAAAATAAAATTAACCAATCAAATTCATTTATTCATTGTGTGTAAAATTAATTTAATGTTTAGTGATTTATTTTAACGATTGTTAATGATTTATTTTAATGATTTTATACTTATATATTTAAATTTTTCTTTTATTATAACAGGTAACCTTTACCCAAATTTTTGCAATTCTCCACAACATGATGGAAATTGTGATACGATTATGGAGAATTATTATTCTCATACCTATAATCACATCACCTATTTTATTTGCCCCACGTGTAAAACAACCCATAAAATGAATTATACCGACTTTTATTTAAAGCATAAGGAACATTTAACACAGTTTAACTGTAAGCGAAAATATATTTTTAAATTACCATTGAATGATAATAATAATAATAATAATAATAATAATAATAATAATAATAATAATAATAATAATATATAATAATAATAATAATAATAATAATAATAATAATAATAATAATAATAATAATATTACAAAAAATAAAAGAAAAACAAATAATAATATTAATAATCCACGCTCTTTCGAAAGTTCCTAAAGTTATAGAAACTATCATACTTTCAGACTCTGACGAATCAAAGACGGATGATGATGTAATAATCATTTCTGATTCAGATGATGTTTTTCCTGTTGATATTCCTTCTGTTAATCAATATGGTGGCTCGATAGCACCTATTGTTAATTTTGATTTAAATCAATCACATGCCATTGTTAGAATGGATGTTTCGAATTTAAATTTAAAGTTAATTACAGTACCCACACAGTTAATTAATAAATTAAATAATGTTATCAATCAAATGGGATCTGTTAAGATTCAATTTTGTATTGATGTAGAGTTTGAAAAAGATGGAGAATTTCAATCTTTCATCATTTCAAACTCTGCCAGAATAATGAATGATTCATTTTTAGATGAAGGTGCTACTCTTTCTTGACGAAAAAATAACATTAATTAATGATAAAGGTAGTAACTGGGTTATAAATAAAATAAAAGAAATTCATTTTGTTCTTGCCAAGTTTTCACAAATAAATCGGCTGAGTGGTCATGGATTTATTCCAACACCATTATCATTATTAAATAAACATTGTACTGTAAATGTTGCTAATTCCGATAATTTATGCTTCATTTACAGTATTTTAGCTATTTTAAATCATGAAAATATAGGTAACCATCATAGAAATGAAACCTTTAGCTACAACACATCTGAGCTTGACTTTTCACCTTCGGATTTACCTATGAAACTTTGTGACATTCCAAAATTTGAAGCTATAAATCAAAATATTTCAATTAATGTTCTTACGTATGATGAAAATAATTTAATTAATGATTTTTATAACCCTGATGCAACAAAGGTTCCCCACGGATATTTGTTCTTTGACTAAAACACAACAATGTCCTGATGAATTACGTATTAGAACTGACATTTTCAATGAGAAAGGTGTTACGATTTATAAACAAAATTGAAATCTGAAAATAATTACTTGAAATGACGTTTAAAAAAGTTATTGTTCAACGTGAAAAATCCACAAAGAAAAAAGTTACAAAAAAAAGGGTTACTAAACGTAAAATAATAAAAACGAGTAAGAAGATTGTTAAAGATAAAAAGTGGATTAAAATATAAACAAAACAACTAGATGAAAAATGTATTTAATATGAAAGTTGAACGTAGTCTACCATACTTTAATGCCTTGATGAAGGCTCCTAATAACAAAAGAATGAATATTTTACAGAATTTTCCTTCATTTGTTATAGATGATCTAGTTGAAGTTATTGTTAATGTAGTTCGTGGTAATGTAAACATTACTAAAGTTAAAAAACTTGTATTACAAAAGCATAAAAGATCGCTTTTATCTTTAGTAAACACTAAGAATCGACGTCTGATGCGAAAAATAATATATAAACAAAATGGTGGATTTTTGGGGGCATTAATTCCAATAGTATTATCTACAATAAGCGCATTTCATCATTAACTTCTTAATGGGTACCAAGAATTCATTACCGGATAAACATAATTTAGATTTAAATATTTTGACAACTTGTTGTAATAATGAAGGAAACATTAACCAAAAATCGAAACACGGTGAAAAAGCTCGAAAAAGTATGGACAAACCCAAAACATCCCGCTGGTTTTGGTGGTGTAAGGAAACTGGCAAAGGAAGTAGTTAATTCAAAGAAAGAAACTCAGAATTGGTTATCTGGGCAAATGGCGTACAGTTTAAATAAACCAATGTTGAAGAAATTCAAAACCCGTAGTTATAAAACAATGGAGTTGATGATTTATGGCAAATGGATTTGATGGAAATGATACCATTCTCTAAAATTAATAAGGGATACAAATATATTTTGACATGTGTTGATATATTTAGTCGATTCGCTCGTGCTATTCCAACAAAAACCAAATCGGCCAATGAAATGGCTGAAGCAATCAAGGAATTATTTATTGATGGCAAACCTCGTAATTTACAAACTGATTTGGGTATGTAATTAAATAAATTAATTAAATTAAATTTATTCTTTAGGTAAAGAGTTTTATAATAGTAAAGTTAGAGAAATTATCAAAGGAATAAATCATTACTCTGTATTTTCTCAATTTAAAGCTGCCCACGTGGAAAGATTTAATCGAACTCTAAGAGATCGCTTGAAAAAAATATTTCGTATATAAAGGAAATAAAACCTGGATAAATGTTTTACAGAAAGCTATTTATAGCTACAATTATTCGCCACATAGGGGTTTAAATGGAATGCGACCAATTGATGTTTATTCAACGAATAATATGGATAATTGGATATCACAACAATCTGATTCTATCATTAAAAAGCCTAAATATAAAGTGGGTAATCACGTTAGAATAAGTAAAATCAGTGCTTCTCCATTCATCAAGAATTTTGACAACAATTGGAGTGATGAAGTATTTCAAATCTCAGAAATTGATACGAATCAGAATCCTGTAATGTACTTTATCAAAGATGATGAAAACAATCAAGTTAGTGGAAAATTCTACGAACAGGAACTCCAAGTTATAGAAACCCCTACTGTATTCAGAATTCAAAAGATATTAAAAACCAAGAATGTTGGTAAATATAAACAATACTATGTTAAATGGCATGGATATGAAACTCCAACTTGGATATCTGAAAATCAATTAATTAAATAAATATTATGAAAGAAAACCAGTTTTATATGATTTTACCTAGTAATAGTTGTCCTCTTATTTTTCCTAATAATGTAGCTAGTAATTTTAATGTCGAATTTCAAAATCCTATTTACTTGGATGGTGAGTGGGAAGTTGCTTTGATTGATTTTACTTTTGTGTATAAAACATTTCCGTTTTATAGTAATTCTTACCTAAGTTATGAAACGATGAAGAGTGGTACTGAAATAAAATATTTGAAAATAAATAATCAAAATGAAACTTATGAATTAATAAATTCTAAACATACCCCTGATGTCGATGTTTTTATTGAAAAATATGAGAACTTGGTTATTGTCTGTCCACATGTTCCATTTAAAGTAACATTCCCTGACATTCAACATGCGTTTAGTTTTGGATTAAAATCTATATCCGTCATTAATGAAGATGATCATTGTCGATTAAAAATTACCAAAGTTTACAGATGATGGTGTTATGGAACAATTCGGGATAATTATAAGTTATGAAGAAAAAACAATATTTGAAAAATATTTTGAAGATAATTTACTCATAAACACATTATCTGAATTACAAGGACATTTATTGTCATTTATTCCGTCTCCGTTTAAAGAACTAAAAATCGAAAACAATGAATTGGTAATAAAAACTTGCAGATAACATTTCAAAAATATATTTTGACAACAATTTAATCAAAACCATAGGATTAAATAAACAAACTTTTAGTGATAAAGACATCGTTGGTAAATAAAGTTCCAAGATTATTACATCATCATCAAACAAATGTTCATTTATTCGAATATTATTGAACCAATAACTGTGGAGATGTTAGAGTTTCTCTATTAAAATCTATTTGGGTTAAACTCTATGAACAATAGGAAATTTTACAATTAGAAATGAAATTTCCAATGTATTTACCAATTTCAACTTCAACTATAAACAACATTGAAATTAATATTCGCGATGATGGTGGAAAATTAATTAAATTTAGTAAAGATACCAAAACACATTTATCAATACATTTTAGAAAAATAAATGAATAAAGAATTTTACATAAATCTACCGAGTAATAGTTGTCTTCTTACTCATCCAAATAATAAAGCTGATAAATTTAATGTTGAATTTCAAAATCCTATTTACTTGGAAGGTGAATGGCAAGTTGCTCTGACCGATTTCACTTTTGTATACAATAATTTTCCATTTTATAACAACTCAAATATTAAATATAGTAAGAGTACATTACATACAAGTTATGAATATTTTTACTATAACGATGCAAATAATGAATATACAATTAGTCACGACTCTATATTTTATCTAGTATACATTGATGAAAATACTTTAAATATTAATTGTAAATATTTTCCATTTAAATTTCATTGATAGTATTGCAGAAGCTCAAAAATTAGGATTTAATAAAAAAGAAATAAATTTATTGAAACTTGAATCAAATTAAATTCCTTCAAATAATCGTAAAATAAAGTTTGACACAATTCGATTAACTATAAATTATTTTTACGATGTCGAGTATACAGATAAATTGAAGAAAATTTAATCATTACTAATTTATCACAAATAAAATGATCAATTAATGACTTTTTATCCGCATCCATTTAAATCTTGCGAAATTGAACAAGGAAGATTAGTCAAAATTGAATTGGAAGATGATGTCAGTAAAGTTAAATTTAGTAAAATTTTGGCTCAAAGTTTGGGATTAAGTGAAGAATCATATTCAGAAAAAGTTATTGTTGGATTACGTTTACCAGAAATTTTGCAAAAGTAATCAACAAATGATGATCTATACAAATATCATTGAACCTATTCTTGTTGGTGATGTTTTGATACCTCTATTGAAATGTGTATGGGTTGAAAAACATAAAAAGGATGATCTAGTTCAAATTATAGAGAAAAACCCAATGTATTTTGTCTGTATCATCAACATATATAAACAATATAGAAATCAATATTCGTGACGATAGTGGAAAATATATATTTGGTAAAGAAGATAAAACTTTTCTTACATTACATTTTCGTAAAATAAATGAGTAATCCTGACATTGTAAATTTTATAGTAGTAGTCAATCTGGTGGAGAATTACCATATTTTATAGTAAACAATATGGAACCGGTTGGTTGAAAACAATAGGTAGATTTTGCATTACCTATTCTTAGACGTATAGCAATTTCGGTATGAAAACGGCAAATGACGTAATAAATAATAATTCTGATTTTTACCTGCTTTAAAATCAAATGCAATATCTGAATTTAAAGAATCTTTACCTAGTGTTATGCAAAACTTTACCTAGTGTTATTAATAAAGTAAGTGATGTATTTAATCATGAAAATGAACAAAAAGGAGGGACACTTAAGCGTAGAAAGATTATGAAGAAACATATAAAACAAAAGAATGAGAGGATTCGGAACTATATTTGAAAAATGATTAGTGCAAAATCTGAATTATGTCTTTTTGATAGACCATCCCTCAAGCCGTGATTGAACATGGTTCATTTGAAGATATTTCCCAATGAATTCAATAACTGATGCTGGTACCTCTTCGATTCAATTTTACATTAACGATCACAAACAGAATATTTAGATTTGAACGATACTTTGTTATATATTCAGTTGAAAGTTGTAAATAGCTTAGGTGAAAATATTACACAAGAAGCTGACGTAACAGCAAACAATTTCTTTTTTTCAAACTCTTTTAAAGACGCTGAATTAGTTTTTAATTCTACTAAAATTGAAGGAGCAAATGATAGTTTTGCACACAAATCTCTAATTGAAACTATTATAAATTATAATCAAGATACTAAACATACATCTTTAGGGGGAATGGTTACACTGAACATGATCTTATGCGAAAAACATGGATTGCAAAATCAAAAGCATTTTCATTATGTTCACTACTCCAATTTGATTTCTTTGATCAACCCAAATATTTGTTACCAGGTGTTAGTGTCCAAATTAAATTAACAAGAACAAATCCAGAAAAAAGTCTGACATGTACTAAATTTGTACCTAAAATAGTATTGCTAGATGCAAAATTAATGGTTAGAAGAGTTCGTGTTGAACCTTCTGTTTTAGCGGGTCATCAAATAGGTCTTGCTACAAGAAATGCAATTTATCCAATGCGAAGCAAAGAAGTTGTTGAATTTTCTTTACCTATTGGATCTTCTTCTTTTTATAAGGAACAAATATTTGGTGATAGGCGATTACCTAATTTTATCCTTGTAACTTTCAGGAAATAAAAGATTTAGTGGTTCGTTTTTAGATACATTTTACCATGTTTGATCACTTAACGTTAAGTCAATAACTTAAGTAAAGGAAGTGATTATCGTGAAAAATATAGTCAAGATTTTGAAAATGATAATTATAGTACAAGTTATATGCAAAGTATTGTTAGGAATATGGGATATCTTAATAAAAATTTGAATTGTGTATCAGTATGTCAGATTTTAGAAATAAGTATCTATTCTTTACATTCGTATTGGCTCCAGATTTCGATCTTAACCAAAGTCAGTTACCACAAAGTGGAAATTTAAGATTAGATATAAAGTTTGGATCACCCCTAACTGAATCTGTTACGGTAATTGTATATGGGGTTTTGAAAAAGGAGATTCAAATTACTTCCAATCGAACAGTATTAGTTTTGAACTATAAACCAGATTGAGATTTTTAATTGTCAAGTATGAAGTAAGAATTTTTATTAATTATATATTTTTAAATTATTATTAGTTCTATTCAGATTGATTCTATTGGTAGAAAATTATTGGGAAAAGATTTTCTTGGAGTTTTCCCTCTAATAAAATTCCATATATCGATGTTAACAAAGCTTTGATTGTAAATACTCAATCATCTAATCTCAGTGGCGAACATTGCTTGCAATTTATGTAAAACCAAATAAAATAAATGTATTTGATCCAATGGGTTTCTATTATCCCCCTATATTAATTAATAAACTAGAATCAATGTTAATGCCAATTGAATACAATCGAATTCGTTATCAAAATCCGATGGCAAAAACATGTGACAGCATTGTTTAGCTTGGTTAAAAACAATGAAAAAATAAATGAATTTATTGAATAAAGTTTCGTTTCAAAATGGTTTTTAATTAAAAATGTAATGAAAGATGCATTATGTAATATTCCTTTTAAAGGATTAAGTTCAGAGGATTATATGTATTTAAATGTTTTTGATGTTATGTAATTAAGTGTGTTTTATAAACTAAATTTTAATTGGTCCATCATGTAATCACTTACATGTTTGTTAATATATAACTGAATGCATTTTTTTAAAAAATTCAATTTTATCAAATACCAAACTTTAGTAAGTTTTTTATCATATTTTTTAATTATTTTATTTTTATTTTAGAAAATGGAATCTATCAATAATATAATTCAAGAATTAAAATCGTTAATAAAAATTACCAACAAAAATGTTAAAACTCAGAGTCGCAAAAGTAAAAGAGTTAAATGTAAGTACTATTAAATTTTTACTATTATAAAATGATAATTTTTGAATTAAATTTAATATTAACATTTTATTAATTTAAACACAAAAATTAAAAATAATATGATAAAAAAACTATGACGAATAAAGTTAAATAAATTTTATTTAAATACATTTGGCTTCAATAATTTTCCAAATTGGTCGAATAGTCTGGTTTCCTTCTTTATATCCTTGAATTCTTATTTTAATCATAAAATGTTCATTTTCTTTTTTTATTTTCATAATTACATTCTTTTTCACAATTCATAAAAGTGAATTGTTCATTAAAACTAATATCTTTGTTGATGGCTCGTAATAACTCTGTTATATTTTTTCGATCAATTTCACCAATTTCACCAACTTTCATATTATATAGGCTTTGTTTCAATGTTGTTGGTTCCTATTAAAATTTATTAATAATATTACTTTTAATAAAAATACTTACTCTAAATGAATAGATGATTGGAAATTTTAAATATTCCATTGAATATTGTAAATACATTACTGGTAAATTTCTGCTTAAACTGATAGCATTTATGGAATTTTCCTCAAGAATTAACTTGATAGCTTCTTTTCTAACCGAGTTTCTATAAAAAAACAATTAATGAATAATTACATAATATAAAAACCATTTACTTTTATTCATTTTATGATTTTAAACTATTTTAAACTACTTATATAAGATTTTCAAAATAAAATTAACCAATCAAATTCATTTATCATTGTGTGTAAAATTAATTTAATGTTTAGTGATTTATTTTAACGATTGTTAATGATTTATTTTAATGATTTTATACTTATATATTTAAATTTTTCTTTTATTATAAACAGGTAACCTTTACCCAAATTTTTGCAATTCTCCACAACATGATGGAAATTGTGATACGATTATGGAGAATTATTATTCTCATACCTATAATCACATCACCTATTTTATTTGCCCCACGTGTAAAACAACCCATAAATGAATTATACCGACTTTATTTAAAGCATAAGAACATTTAACACAGTTTAACTGTAAGCGAAAATATATTTTTAAATTACCATTGAATGATAATAATAATAATAATAATAATAATAATAATAATAATAATATAATAATAATAATAATAATAAAATATTACAAAAAATAAAAGAAAAACAAATAATATATTAATAATCCACGCTCTTCGAAAGTTCCTAAAGTTATAGAAACTATCATACTTTCAGACTCTGACGAATCAAAGACGGATGATGATGTAATAATCATTTCTGATTCAGATGATGTTTTTCCTGTTGATATTCCTTCTGTTAATCAATATGTGGCTCGATAGCACCTATTGTTAATTTTGATTTAAATCAATCACATGCCATTGTTAGAATGGATGTTTCGAATTTAAATTTAAAGTTAATTACAGTACCCACACAGTTAATTAATAAATTAAATAATGTTATCAATCAAATGGGATCTGTTAAGATTCAATTTTGTATTGATGTAGAGTTTGAAAAAGATGGAGAATTTCAATCTTTCATCATTTCAAACTCTGCCAGAATAATGAATGATTCATTTTTAGATGAAGGTGCTACTCTTCTTGACGAAAAAATAACATTAATTAATGATAAAGGTAGTAACTGGGTTATAAATAAAATAAAGAAATTCATTTTGTTCTTGCCAAGTTTTCACAAATAAATCGGCTGAGTGGTCATGGATTTATTCCAACACCATTATCATTATTAAAATAAACATTGTACTGTAAATGTTGCTAATTCCGATAATTTATGCTTCATTTACAGTATTTTAGCTATTTTAAATCATGAAAATATAGGTAACCATCATAGAAATGAACCTTTAGCTACAACACATCTGAGCTTGACTTTTCACCTTCGGATTACCTATGAAACTTTGTGACATTCCAAAATTTGAAGCTATAAATCAAAATATTTCAATTAATGTTCTTACGTATGATGAAAATAATTTAATTAATGATTTTATAACCCTGATGCAACAAAGGTTCCCCACGGATATTTGTTCTTTGACTTTACACAACAATGTCCTGATGAATTACGTATTAGAACTGACATTTTCAATGAGAAAGGTGTTACGATTTATAAACAAAATTGAAATCTGAAAATAATTACTTGAAATGACGTTTAAAAAAGTTATTGTTCAACGTGAAAAATCCACAAAGAAAAAAGTTACAAAAAAAAGGGTTACTAAACGTAAAATAATAAAAAACGAGTAAGAAGATTGTTAAAGATAAAAAGTGGATTAAAATATAAACAAAACAACTAGATGAAAAATGTATTTAATATGAAAGTTGAACGTAGTCTACCATACTTTAATGCCTTGATGAAGGCTCCTAATAACAAAAGAATGAATATTTTACAGAATTTTCCTTCATTTGTTATAGATGATCTAGTTGAAGTTATTGTTAATGTAGTTCGTGGTAATGTAAACATTACTAAAGTTAAAAACTTGTATTACAAAAGCATAAAAGATCGCTTTTATCTTTAGTAAACACTAAGAATCGACGTCTGATGCGAAAAATAATATATAAACAAAATGGTGGATTTTTGGGGCATTAATTCCAATAGTATTACTACAATAAGCGCAATTTCATCATTAACTTCTTTAAGGGTTAACCAAGAATTCATTACCGGCATAAAACAAAATTTAGATTTAAAATATTTTGGACAACTTGTGTAATAATGAAGGAAGGAACGATTAACCAAAAATCGAAACACGGTGAAAAAGGCTCGAAAAAGTATGGACAGACCAAAACATCCCGCTGGTTTTTGGTGGTGTTTAAGAAACTGGCAAAGGAAGTAGTTAATTCAAAGAATAGAAACTCAGAATGGTTATCTGGGCAAATGGCGTACAGTTGTAAATAACCAATGTTGAAGAAATTCAAAAAAACCGTAGTTATAAACAATGGAGTTTGATGATATGCAAAGGATTTGATGGGAAATGATACCATTCTCTAAAATTTAATAAGGGTACAAATATATTTTACATGTGTTGATATGACTTTATGTCGCATTCGCTCGTGCGTATTCCAACAAAAACCAAATCGCCAATGAAATTGGCTTGATACAGATAACAATCAAGGGACATTTATTTATTGATGGCCAACCTCGTAATTTACAAAACTGATTTGGGTATGTAATTCAAATAAATAATTAAATTTAAATTTATTCTTTTAGGTAAAGAGTTTTAATAATTAGTAAAGAGTTGAATAAATTATCAAAGGAATATAAGATCAATTACTCTGTATTTTCTCCATTTAAAGTGCCCACGTGGAAAGATTTAATCGAACTCTAAGAGATCGCTTGAAAAATATCCGTATATAAAAGGAAATAAAACCTGGATAAATGTTTTACAGAAAGCTATTTATCAGCTACAATTATGCAACATTAGGGGTTTAAATGGAATGCGACCTAAGTTTGATGTTTATTCACGAATTAAAGGATAATTTGGATATCACAACAATGCTGAGGGGGGTATTCGATCATTAAAAAGCCCTAAATATAAAGTGGGTAAATCACGAGATAAGTTAAAATCAGTGCTCTCATTCATCAAGAATTTTTGACAACAATTGGAGTTGATTGAAGTATTTTCAAATCTCCAGCAAATTGATACGAATCAGAATTCCTGTAATGTACTTTTTATCAAAGTGATGAAAACAATCAAGTTAGTGGAATTCTACGAAGCAGAACTCCAGTATAGAAACCCCTTACTGTATTCAGATATCAAAAAGATATTAAAACCCAAGATGTTGGTAAATATAACAATACTATGTTAAATGGCATGGATATGAAACTCCAACTTGATACTTGAAAATAAATTAATTAAATAAATATTATGAAAGAAACCAGTTTTATATTGATTTTCCTATTAATTAGTGTCCTCTTATTTTCCTAATATTAGTAGTTAATTTTAATGTGCTCGAATTCAAAATCCTATTTACTTGGATGGTGTTAGTGGGAATTGCTTTGATTGATTTTACTCTTTGTGCTATAAACAATTTCCGTTTTATAGTAATTTTACTAAGTTATTGAACGATGAAGAGTGGTACGAAAATAAACATATTTGAAAATAATAATCAAATGAAACTTATGAATAATAAATTCTAACTACCCCTGATGTCGATGTTTTTTATTGAAAAATATGAAGAACTTGGTATTGTCTGTCCACTGTTCCATTAATAGTAAACATTCCCTGACATTCAAATGCGTTTTTAGTTTGGATAAAATCTATATCGTGCATTAATGAAAATGATCATTTGTCGATTAAAATTTACCAAAGTTTATGCAGATGATGGTGTTTGGAACGAATCAGGGATAATTATAAGTTGATGCAAGAAAAGAACAATATTTTGAAAAACTATTTGAGATAAATTTACTCATGAATACCATTATCTTGAATTACAAGGACAGTGTTAATGTATTTATTCGGTCTCCGTTAAAGAACTAAAAATTGAAACAATGAATTGTTTAAGAATTAAAACTTTGCAGATAACATTTCAAAAATATATTTTTGACAACAATTTAATTCAAATACCTTTAGGAATTAAATAAACAAAACTTTTTAGTGATAAAACTTCGTTTGTAATAAGTTCCAGATTAATTACTCATCATCATACCAAATGTATTTATTCGAATATTATTGAACCAAAACTGGAATGTTAAGAGTCCTTCTACTTAAATCTATTTGGGTTAAAAAACTATGAACAAGGGGAAATTTGTACAATAGAAATGAAGAATCCTAATTATTTACCAATTTCAACTTCAACTATAAACAACATTGAAATTAATATTCAGCGCATGATGGTGGAAAATTACATTACATTTAGTAAAGATACCAAAACACATTATCAATCATTTTAGAAAATAAATGAATAAAGAATTTTACTATAATTACGAGTAATAGTTGTCTTCTTGACTCATCCAATAATAAGCTGATAAATTTAATGTTGACATTCCAAATCCTATTATTGGAAGTTTGGCAAAGTTGTCTGACCGATTCACTTTGTATACAATAATTTTCCATTTTCATATAACAACTCAAATATTAAATATAGTAAGAGTACTATTATTATTACAAGTTATGTAATAATATTTTTACTATGAACGATGCAATAATGAATATCAATGTTAGTCACGACTCCTATATTTTATCTAGTATAGCCATTGATGGAAATACTTTTAAAATATTAATTGTAAATATTTTCCATTTAAAATCTTTGATAGTATTGCAGAAGCTCAAAAATTAGGATTTAAAAAAAAGAAATAAATTTTATTGGAAAACTTGAATCAAATTAAAATTCCCTTCAATAATCGTAAAATAAAGTTTGACACCAATTCGATTAACTATAAATTATTTTTTTACGATGTCGAGTATAACAGATAAATTTGAAGAGATAATTTAATCATTACTATAATTTATCACAAATAAATGATCAATTAATGACTTTTATCCGCATCCAATTAAATCTTGCGAATTGAACAAGGAAAAATTAGTCAAAATTGAATGGAAGATGAGTCAGTAAAAGTTAAATTTAAGTAAATTTTTGGCTCAAAGTTGGGATTAAGTGAAGATCAATATTCAGAAAAGTTATTGTTGGATACGTTACCAGAAATTTTGCAAAGTATCAACAAAGATGATCTATACAAATATCATTGAACTAATTCTTGTTGTGATGTTTTGATACTCGTATTGAAATGTGTTGGGTTGAAAAAACATAAAAGGATGATCTACGTTCAAATAATAGAGAAAACCCAAATGTATTTGTCTGTATCATCAACATATATAACAAATAGAAAAATCAATATTCGTGACGAAGTGGAAATATAGTATTTGGTAAGAAAGATAAAACTTTTCTTACATTACATTTCGTAAAATAAATGAGAATCCTGACATTGTAAATTTTTTAATAGTAGTAGTGCAATCTGGTGGAGAATTACCATAATTTTATAGGTAAACAATAATGGAACCGGTTGGTTTTTGAAAAAACAATAGGTAAAGATTTGGGGGCATTACCTATTCTTAGACGTATAGGCAATTTGGTATGAAAACGGCAAATGACGTAAATAAATAATAATTCTGATTTTTTACTGCTTAAAAATCAAATGCCAATATCTAATTTAAAAGAATCTTTACCTAGTGTTATGCAAATTTACCTAGTGTTTATTAATAAAGTAAGTGATGTATTTAATCCATGAAAAATGAACAAAAAGGGAGGGACAACTTAAGCGTAAGAAAGATTATGAAGAAACATATAAACAAAAAATGAGAGGATTCGAACTATATTTGAAAATGATTAGTGCAAAATCTGAATTATTCTTTTTGATAGACACATCACCTCAACCGTGAAATTGAACATGGTTCATTTGAAGATATTTCCCAATGAATCAAAACTGATGCTGGTACCTCTCGATCAATTTTACATAACGGACACAAGAATATTTAGATTTGAACGAACTTTGTTATATATTCAGTTGAAAGTTGTAAAATAGCTAGGTGAAAACTATTTACAACAAGAAGCTGACGGTAACAGCAAACAATTTCTTTTTTCAACGTCTTTTAAAGACGCTGAATTAGTTTTTTAAATTCTAAACTAAAATTTGAAAGGAGCAAATGATAAGTTTTTGCACACAAATCCTAATGAAACTATTATAAATTAATAATCAAGATACTAAACATACATCTTTAGGGGGAATGGGTTCACTGAAAATGATCTTAATGCGAAAAACATGGATTGCAAAACATCAAAAGCATTTCATTATGTTCACACACTCCAATTTGAATTTCTTTGATCAACACCAAATATTTGTTACCAGGTGTTAGTGTCCAAATTAAAAATTAACAAAACAAATCCAGAAAAAAGTCTGGACATGTACTAAAATTGTACCTAATAGTATGCTGAGATGCAAAATTAATGTTAGAAGAGTTCGTGTGAACCTTCTGTTTTAGCGGGTCATCAAATAGGTTCTTGCTACAAGAATGCAATTTATTCCAATGCGAAGCAAAGAAGTTTTTGATTTCTTTACCTATTGGATCTTCTTCTTTTTATAAGGAACAAATATTGGGTGATAGGCGATTACCATAATTTTATCCTTGTAACTTTCCAGGGAAATAAAAGATTAGTGGGTTCGTTTTTAGATAGCATTTACATGTTTTGATCACTTTATGACGTTAAGGTTCAATAACTTAAGTAAAGGAAGTGATTATCCGTGAAAATATAGTCAAGATTTTGAAAATGATAATTATAGTACAAGTTATTTGCAAAGTATTGTTAGAATATGGGATATTTTAATAAAAATTTGAATTGTGTACAGTATGTCAGATTTAGAAATAAGTTATCCATTCTGACATTCGTATTGGCTGCAGATGTTCGGATCTGAACGAAAAGTCAGTACCACAAAGTGGAATTTAAAGATTAGATATAAAGTTTGATCACCCTAACTGAATCTGTTACGGATTGTATATGGGGTTTTTGAAAAGGAGTCAAATTACTTCCAATGAACATATTAGTTTGAACTATAACCATTGAGATTTTTTTTAAGTTGTCAAGTATGAAGTAAGAATTTTTATAATTATATATTTTTAAATATTGATAGTTCCTGATTCAGATTGAGATCTATTGGTAGAAAATTATGGAAAAGGATTTTCTGGAGTTTTCCCTTTAATAAAATTCCAATAATAGTCGATTTTAACGAAAGCTGTTGATTGTAAATACTCAATCATCTAATCTCAGTGGCGAACGATTGGCTTGCAATTTATGTAAACAATATAATATAATGTTATTTGATCCAATGGGTTTCTATTATCCCCTATATTATATTAATAAACTAGAATCTAATGTTAAATCCAATTGAATATCATATCGAATTCCGTTATCTAAAAATTCCGATGACATAATAACATGTTGGTCAGTTCATTGTACTTGGTTTAAATAACAATCGATAAAATAAGAATTAGTTGAATAATAGTCTTCCTTTTCATAAATTTGTTTTTTTATATTTAAAAATTGTTATGAAAGATGCTAATGTAATTATTTCCTTTAAAGGATATAGTCTAGAGTGATTATATATTTAATATTGTTTTGATGTTTTATGTAATTTAATGTGTTATTAGTAGAGGTATATTGAGGACTATGCCCGTGGATATTTGGCTTGAAAATTGCCCCGTGGATATTTGGGCCTTGAAAAAATCCCGAGACCCCCCCCCCCCCTAAAAAAAAAAAATTTAGGGAGGGGGGGGTGTTAAATTTTTTTTTTTAATTATTTGTTTTAATGATCAAATTTAAATTTTAAAAAAACATTTTAATTTCATGATAAAAAAACTTTAAAGTATTTTTTAATCGATTTAAAAGCCTAAAAAATAAAAAATGGCTTAAATCGCCCTATGATTGATTGTTACTGATGAATTATTTTCGAATAAAATGGGTTCAAACCCGAGAACCTAAAAATATTATATAAAAGCCTAAAGTATTTTTTCATTATCCATCAAAAATGGTTCAATTCGCCTGTCAACTAAAGCCTAAATATATTGCTCGAATAAAAAATCATTTTATTTTAATTTACTTTAATATTTGTTTAAGTCAATAATAATATTTATTTATATTTAATTATATTAACTTAATTATTTGTTTAAGTCAATAAAGTATTTATTTATATTTTAATTATATTAAATTTAATTATTTGTTTAAGTCAATAATATTATTTAATTTATATTTTAATTATATTAATTTTAATTATTTGTTTAAGTCAATAATATATTAATTTATATTTTTAATTAAATTATTATAAATTTAATTGTTTGTTAATTAAAGTCCAATTATTTATTTTAAATATATATTTTTTAAATTAAATTGTTTGTTATTAATGAAGTGAATTAAATAATTATTTTTAATTTTCAATTTATTATATATTGTTTATATTATTATTATTATTATTTATTTTATATCAATATTATTATTTTATTATTATTAACATTTATTTGTTTTTAAATAATGAAAAAAAAAAAAAAAAAAAAAAACTTTTAATCCATAACAAATATTTTATTGACAAGATTAAAAAGGATTAATTTTTATTTCAAATCAAAATATCCGAGTAATATTGTTTTACCATTTTCGGCCAAAATATATGGATTGTTTGGTCAATCGTTTTGAAAATCGTGGCAACATGGACATCCATATGAACATGATACTCTCATACTATCTTACAACAATGCAATTTGCAAACACAAATCGTCACCAGATCCCTGAACGTTGTCAATAGTGGATCTCCGAGAAGTTCTTCATGTTAATCCCTGTGAAATGGTAATTTTTGTTGCGAGAACTCTGGTGCGCAATAAATCCACAACGTTATTTTTATTCATTGGATAAAGTTTCCTGGAGTTTTTTCTTTAAAAATACTTCAAAGAGATAAACAAATATAAAAATAAAAAATACATATTTAAATATACATGATTTACTTTTGACATTTTTTAAATACTTAATAAATTAAACAAATTCAAACAAATATTTATTAATTTATTAACATATTTATTTCTGATTTAATAATTTCAATAATCAATTATAACTAAGAATTTATCCTAGTATTACTACTTTCCCACTTAGAAAATATATTGAACACATGAATGGATTATATTTTTGAAGACGTAATGCTGGAAATATTTCTGGTTCAAATACACAATTCACCTTCTTTGTAATTTCATATAGATTTATAAATTTCCAAATCGATTAGTTACAGTATTGGATTGAATTTGTAAATCAATGTAATATTATATTTCAATCCCCAAGTTTTTAGAGGTTTGCTTACATCCCATTACCCGACATTTCCCCCGATCTGAAATAATATATTGGATACTTACTGAATCGATCTACAACTTGTTGTGGTTTTCCAAATGGGAAATTTCATATCAGGTATAGAATATCTTCCTTTATAATTATATTAACTCAAAATTTTCAAATAATTTCATTCCAAGTAATTCTAAAAATTAAAACAAATATAAACATTAAATAAATAATATTAATAAAAATGGAATTAAGAAATGATGCTGTAACAATAGTTGGACCAAAGTGGTGTGGAAAGGACTTTATTGTATGCAATTTATTACAATCGAACTTGTTAATCAAAATTCAAACAAAATATATTGGCATAGAGGAGCTGACGAAAACAGGACTTACTCCAAAATTCAATTCTGTAAATGAAAATGACAATAATTAAAGGGTTTTGATAAAAATTGGTCATCAGATTACATCAAGGCGATGTTATTATTATCGATTGATCTATAAGGAACTAATAAAGAAAAGGATTTTAATATTTATTTACAAAAATGCTCGACATATTGGAGTTAACTGTTTTTCATTACTCAAAACTGTTTCATCAAGGGGGCAGTCATAGAAACTCGTAAATTTAAATGTCCAATACTTGTTATTTCAAAAACCCTAGAGAGCCAACCATTATAGAGTTTTTCTTGCTAGACAAGCTTATCCAATGAAAAGAAAATTTTTTCAATTTGATTCGTTTCAAGATCAACAAAGGTTCCCCACGGAATAATTTGTTCTTTGACTTTACACAACAATGTCTTGAATGAATTACCTAATTAGAACTGACATTTCAATGAGAAAGGTGTTACGAATTATAAACAAAATTGAAATCTGAAAATAATACTTGAAATGACGTTTAAAAAAAGTTATTTCAAGCGTGAAAAATCCACAGAAAAAGTTACAAAGAAAAGGGTACTAAACGTAAAAATATAAAAACTAGTAAGAAGATTGTTTACGATAAAAAGTGGATTAAATATAAACAAAAACAACTAGAGAAAAATGTATTTAATATGAAAGGTTGAACGTCAGTCTACCATACTTTAATGCCTGATGAAGGCTCCTAAAACAAAAGAATGAATATTTTACAGAATTTCCTTCATTTGGTTATGATGATACTAGTTGAAAGTTATTGTTAATGTAGTTCGTGGTAATGTTAAACATTACTAAAGTTAAAAAACTGTATTACAAAAGCATAAAAGATCGCTTTTATCTTTTAAGTAAACACTAAGAAATCGACGTCTGATAACGAAAAATAATATAATTAAACAAAATGGTGGATTTTTTGGGGGCATTAATTCCAATAGTATATCTGCATAAGCGCAAATTTCAACATTAACTTTTAATGGTACCAAGAATTCATAAACCGGAATAAACATAATTTAGATTTAAAATATTTGACAACTTGTTGTAATAAATGAAGAAACATTAAACCGAAAAATCGAAAACACGGTGAAAAAAAGCTCGAAAAGTATGGACAGACCCAAAACATCCGCTGGTTTTGGTGGTGTAGGCTTGGCAAAGGAAGTAGTTAATTCAAAGAAAGAACTCAGAAATTGTTTACTGGGCAAATGGCAACAGTTTAAATAAAACCAATTTGAAGAAATTCAAAAACCCGTAAGTTCTAAAACAATGGGAGTTGAATGATTTAATGGCAAATGGATTTGATGGAAACTGGTAACCATTCTCTAAATTAATAAGGGAACAAAAATTTTGACAATGTGGTTGATATATTTACGTCGATTCGCTCGTGCTATTCCAACAAAAACCAAATCGGCCAATGAAATGGCTGAGCAATCAAGGAATTATTTATTGATGGCCAAACCTCGTAATTTACAAACTGATTTGGGTAATGCTAATTAAATAAATAAATTAAATTTAAATTTATTCTTTAGTAAAGAGTTTTATAATAGTAAAGTTAGAGAAATTATCAAAGAATAAATCATTACTTCTGTATTTTTCCTCATTTAAAAGCTGCCGCACGTGGAAAGAATTAATTCGAACTCTAAGAGATCGTTTGAAAAAATATTCGTATATAAAAGGAAATAACCTGGATAAATGTTTTACAGAAAGCAATTTATAGCACAATTATTCGCCACATAGGGTTTAAATGGAAGCGACCAATTGATGTTTATTCAACGAATAATATGATAATTGGATACACAACAATCTGAATTCAATCATTAAAAGCCTAAATATAAAGTGGGTAATCACGTTAGAATAATTAAAATCAGTGCTTCTCATTCATCAGAATTTCGACAACAATGGAGTGGGGAGAAGTATTTTCAAATCTCCGAAATTGATATGAATCAGAATCCAGAAATGTACTTTATCCAAAGATGATGAAAACAATCAAGTTAGTGAAAATTCTACGAACAGGAACTCCAAGTTATAGAAAACCCCACTGACTTCAGAATTCAAAAAGATATTAAAACCAAGAAGTGGTAAATAATAAACAATACTCAATGTTAAATGGCATGGATATGAAAACTCCAACTTGGATATCGAAAAATCAAATTAATTAAATAAATATTATGAAAGAAAACCAGTTTTATATGATTTTACCCTAAGTAAAATAGTTGTCCTCTTAATTTTTTCCTAATAATGAAGCTAGTAATTTTAATGTTCGAATTTCAAAATCCTAATTTACTTGGATGGTGAGTGGGAAGTTGCTTTTGATTGATTTTACTTTTGTGGTATAAAACATTTCCGTTTTATAGTAATTCCTTACCCAAGTTATGAAACAATGGAAGAGTGGTACTGAGTTAAAAATATTTGAAAATAAATAATCAAAATGAAACTTATGAATTAATAAATTCTAACATACTGATGTCGATGTTTTAATTGAAAAATATGAAGAACTTGTTATGTCTGTCCCACATGTTCCATTTAAAAATAAACATTGCCCTGACATCAAAATGCGTTTAGTTTTAGGATAAATCTATATCTGTTATTAATGAAGGAATGATCATTGTCGTAAAATTACCAAAGTTACAAAAGAGGTTGTTATGGAACAATTCGGGATAATTATAAGTTATGAAAAGAAAAAACAATATTTGGAAAAATATGAGAGATAATTTACTCATAAACACATTATCTGAATTACAAGGACATTTATGTCATTATTCCGTCTCCGTTAAGAACTAAAATTGAAAAAATGAATTGGTTAAAATAAAACTTGCCAGATAACATTTCAAAATAATTTTGACAAACAATTTTAAATCAAAACCTTAGGATAAAATAAACAAACTTTAGTGAAAAGACATCCTGGTAATAAAAGTTCCAAAGATTATTACATCATCCATCAACAAATTGTTCATTTAATTCGAAATCATTATTGAAACGCAATAACTGTTGGAGATGGTTAGAGTTCCTCTATAAATCTATTTGGGTTAAAAACTATGAACAGGGGAAATTGTACAATTAGAAATGAAGAATCAATGTATTTACCAATTTCAACTTCCAACTATAAACACATTGAAAATTAATATTCGCGATGATAGTGGAAAATTAATAATTTAGTAAAGATACCAAAACACATTTATCATACATTTTAGAAAAATAAATGAATAAAGAATTTTACATAAATCTACCGAGTATATTGTCTCCTTTACTCATCCAAATAATAAAGCTGAATAAATTTAATGTTGAATTTCAAAATCCTAATTTACTTGGAAGGTGAAAGGCAAGTTGCTCCTGATGACGATTTCACTTTTGTATACAATAATTTTCCATTTTATAACAACTCAAAATTAAATATAGTAAGAGTACATTACATACAAGTTATGAAATATTTTCTACTATAACGAATGCTAAATTAATGAATACAATTAGCACGACTCTATATTTATCTAGTATAATTGTGAAATAACTTTAAATATTAATTGTAAATATTTTCCATTTAAAATTTCATTTGATAGTATTGCAGAAGCTCAAAAAATTAGGATTTAATAAAAAAGAAATAAATTTTATTGAAAACTTGAAAATCAAATTAAAATTCTTCAAATAATCGTAAAAATAAAGTTTGACACAATTCGATTAACTATAAATTAATTTTACGATGGTCCGAGTATACAGATAAATTTGAAGAAAAATTTAATCATTACTAATTTATCACAAGAATAAATGATCAATTTAATGACTTTTTATCCGCAATCCATTTAAATCTTGCCGAATTGAACAAGGAAGATTAGTCAAAATGAATTGAAGATGAATGTCAGTAAAGTTTAAATTAGTAATTTTTGCTCAAAGTTTGGGATTAAAGTGAGAATCATATCAGAAAAAGTTTAATTGTGGATACGTTAACCAGAAATTTGCAAAGTAAATCAACAATGATGAATCTATACAAATATCATTGAACCTATTCTTGTTGGTGATGTTTTGATACCTCTTAATTGAATGTGTATGGGTTGAAAAACATAAAAAGGATGATCTAGTTCAAATTATAGAGAAAAACCCAATGTATTTGCTGTAATCATCAACATATATAAACAATATAGAAATCAATATCGTGAACGAATAGGGAAAATATATATTGGTAAAGAAGAATAAAACTTTCTACATTACATTTATCGTAAAATAAAATGAGTAATCCTACATTGTAAATTGTTAAGTAGTAGTCCAATCTGGTGGAGAATTACCATATTTTATAGGTAAGAATATGGAACCGGTTGGTTGAAAACAATAGGTAGATTTGCATTAACCTATTCTAGACGTAAATAGGCAATTGTTGGTATGAAAACGGCAAATGACGTAAATAAATAATAATCTGATTTTTTTACCTGCTTTAAAATCAAATCGAATATCTGAATTTAAAGAATCTTTACCTAGTGTTATGCAAACTTACCTAGTGTTATTAATAAAAGTAATGATGTATTTAAATCATGAAATGAACAAAAAGGAGGGACACTTAAGCGTAGAGATATGAAGAAACATATAAACAAAAGAATGAGAGGATTCGGAACTATATTTGAAAAATGAAGTGGCAAAATCTGAATTATGTCTTTTGAATAAATCCATCCCCTCAAGCCGTGATTGAACATGGTTTCATTTGAAGATATTTTCCCAATGAATCA